>JAAXYX010005963.1:0-10261 GCA_036851915.1 Ptenothrix huangshanensis
CTTGGGGTTTTCAGGGTTAAAACATACTGCTGGTCATTATAAGCGTAAAGACTTTACTGCCCCTGAAGATGCTGAAGTTGTGAAAATATTGAAAGCTGCTGGAGCCATTCCTCTAGGAGTTACTAATGTTTCAGAATTATGCATGTGGTGGGAGGCTGTGAACACCGTTTACGGCAGAACTGCTAACCCTTACGATACTCGACACATCTCAGGTCAGTAACTAAACCATTTTTGTAAAAATTTAATTAAGGTTCTGAGTAATAACACGCTTGTTTTTAGGGAGAATAGGTTTATGATTTGATTTTGAGTTTAAATCAATTTTACGCAATTCATTTAGGAGGATCATCTGGTGGAGAAGCTGCTTTGCAAGGAGCTGCGGGTTCAGCATTTGGAATTGGCTCTGATATTGGTGGTTCTATTCGGATGCCCTCATTCTTTTGTGGAGTTTTTGGTCACAAATGTACTACAGGACTCATTACCAATGATGGACAGGTAAATTTTCTACCTTGATTTTTGATCGTCAATACTTACTTTCATAAATTTTTGTGACAATTTTTGCGGAGGTTCTGATGTAATTTTGGTAAAATCCAGGTTCCCGTTACTCGTGGACGTCTATCTGAGTTTTTGACTACAGGCCCTGTCACCCGTCACTCCCAAGACTTACGATTCCTCTTTGATATCATGGCCACCGAAAAGAAAGATAAACTGAAAGAAGTTCCAGACTTGACCCGGGTTCGTTTGTTTTACATGGAAGATGATGGTGGAAATCCTTTGACAACTCCTATCAACAACGAAATGCAGGAAGCTATGAAGAAAACTTTACAGTACTTAGAGCACAAATACGGCATCAAAGCCCAGGTGAGTTTCTTGTTTGCATTTTTAAGTAATGCTTACATATCATCGGTGAAGAGGTAAAATGCCGCTTACCCATAATAAGTGACGTTTGACCTCATCGTAGACGGTGTGATATTTATTGTTGTCTTAAGAATTAGTTTCCAATGTCATAGGTATTAGTTAGATAATTAGAAAAGAGCGCCAAAGAGTGTAAGATTGTGGTCGTTGTAATTACACAGGAAAAGTCGACATACCCACATTACCCACAATGGCATCAGTTCAAATAAATGATAGTGAATTGAGCTAATATTTTACAGTTTTACTTGCGTTTGCTCTTGTATTTGTAACTCACGTTATATATTTGAACTGCCAGCGGTGTGCCCATACTCTTGGTTCTAGGTTGATGGTTAATGATTCACGCTTTGGTTACCTAGTTATGTTTCCATTTCTATATTGAGGGTTATTTCTATTTGGGATTTTTTTAAATATTTACAGTTGTAAATACATAACTTTGTCTATGTATCTAGGTAATAATCTTATTCATGTGGATATACATAGTGTTACTCGAACCGAGACCAGAAACCACGTTTTATAATCTTGCTCTGCTTACAGCTAGGCACATACATAAATATAGCAGTTGCGCCGTGCTTCATCTCATGATAGTCCTGATTTTTTGAAGTGTATAATTAGTATTATCTTGTAGGTAATTGTAGTATGGACAATGTTTACACACGTTGTTAAACTCTTATATAATATATAATTATATGAACATTGTACAAGCAGGAGGAGTACACCAACCTTTTAGTTACCCTAACATAGAACTTGCACTATTGAATTACAACACGTGGATGCAATTAGATCCAGAAATTATGTGCACTGAACCTGTTGCAACTGTGGGTTCTCCTACTGCAGATATAGATATATCAAGATTATTGCTCATCATGCAGTTTTCACGCTCAATCAAATTTCTTCGCTTGTTAGGGTCCTATTCAAAAACTCAGAATTAATTTAAATGTTGTAAGCGTAAGAAAATTTATGAAATTTTTTGTTTTGCTATTACAGAAAGCACATCTGTCAAAATTTTATCACAGTTTGGAAATCTGGGCTCAAGCAATGGCAGGAGCTGACGTTCCAACCTTCTGCGAAGAACTTGCTCTCCACAACGGCAAAGTAAGTTTCAACAATTTTGTTTTTCAGTTTTTCTCACTTGGGGTTCTTGCATAAAGCATAAGGTCAACATGCTGTGTGATGAATGCAACAGAAAAGTTATGTATTCTTGCGTAGGTACATTAATTGTATGATTATGGTTTGGTTGACTGGTGGTTCGTATACTGCGTTGACGATTTTTAAAAATTATGTGGTGATTTATTTATCATCATGTAGGTATATAATTATGTGTATTGTGCCGTCTGTGTAAATTATTATTGGGGGAATGTATGGAATATTTGCTCCTTACCGAGCTATCTAATTATTTGCATGTTTTAGCATATTGATTTAAACGTGTATTGAATATTGAATGGAGTGAAGTGAAATTATGTAAAAGTAAAAAAAAGTAGTTCTGGTTGTTGTTTTGTGTTAATGCACGTAAGATTAAGATCCTGTTTGTGCTATTTTTATTCTTTCTCAGTTATATGCGTAAATCTATAGAAATGATACATAGAGGATATTGAGTGCTAGAGCACTGCTCAACATATTTTGTATTGCTTTTTATGGCTTGTTTGATATGCAGCAAATTTTAAACGAGTTAATTCGTGAATGGACTGAGGATCATGATATGTATGTACATGTTTTCACAGCACACAATGTGTTAACTAGGCTCAGTTGTCATTTTTAAGAATCTGGCTGATTTTACTTAAAAAGCTGTTGACAACAAGTCCTTGAATTTTTTCGTATGATTTTATTCAGGTAAACCCTTTTGTTGAGTTGGTCAAGAAAGCCTTCCGCTGTTCACCACACACTCTACCTGCTCTTATTCTTGGAATTATCGAAAAGTTAGCTTACGCTGGACGAAATCTTCCTCGTCACAAGGAAATGATTGATATGGGCTATTCTCTTGCCAAAGAACTTCAAGTAAGTTCCAGCAATGAAATTTTCGTTTCTCACTATTACTTGATTACGGTGTCAGTACAATTTTTGGAATTTAGGAAACTACAAATTTTTACATGCAAGAATTTGTTTTCTTAGGAATTATTGCGAGATGATGGTATCATGCTGTACCATCCTTTCCCATACTCTGCTCCTCGTCACCACCGGCCCATGTTCCGACCAGCTGACTTTGCCTACGCTGCTATCTTCAACATCCTAGGTGTTCCAGTGACTCAAGTACCACTTGGTTTGGGGTCAAACGGTCTTCCATTAGGAATCCAAGTTGTGGGGGGAATGTTTAGTGACCACCTTTGTCTTACTGTTGCCGAAGAAATCGAAAAAGGATTCGGCGGTTGGGTTCCACCTTCATAGTTTAAATAGTTAAAACTTAAGCTGAATAATTTAAAGTACATTCAATCACTGTAGCACTACAAGCAGCAAATCTTAGAATTATCTGTACTCTACGCGCTAACGTATTTTCAGAAAGTTTTAGTTTTGCTGAAAGCGAGTTATGCAATTCAAAATTTTCTAGTTACACAAATTCTCCACAAATTCTTGTCTCACTTTCAATGTAGCGGCCAAAGGTATAGTAAGCAATTGTATAAAATAAGCACCTTAGTATTGGGACACATTATAGTGCATATTACATTTTGTAGTATTTTTCTGGGTTGGGAATAACCTTTCATGTGGAGGGAGATAAATTTTCAGAAAAATGAAAACTTAGCTTAGAAGGGATAATAGGGAATATAAAGTTTACATGTTTTAATCTGGGTATCTAACACTTCACCGTAGTAGAAACTAAGCGAAATAAATGGTAAATGGTTAATTAATAGTAATTGAGGAAATATCGAAACAAAATGGTCAGAATTTAATGTCCAAAATGTAACTCATATCGTGATACATAGTAGTTTGTAGATTGACGCAAAGGCATACGATACAGAATGTTAACAGTTTTAACACGTTTTCCATTGCTATTTTGCTTATAATTTACTGTAAATAATTATGTATGTTACGGAATTAAAATCTGTAGATCCGTGCGCAGATTACATACATACATAGAGTCATACATTGTTCGTGTTTGGCTTAATAAAAATCAAAGTCTTGTACAAACATGACATGTAGCGACAACATTGAGTGTTAGTTTCTTCAGGTGTTAGTGTAAAAAAAATCGGTGTACTATTGAATGTAAAATGTAGCTTATAATCCCGACTAAGGACATTCGTAAATTAGAATTACGTAATATTTTTGGGTGCCGACTTGTATATTTTCAATTAAGTACATACTGGAATCATGTACGAAGTGCAAGAAGCTCGAGCGACTAAGTTTTAATTTTTTTATAATGATATAACTGATAGTTTCGTAGAACTTGACAGTTATAATAAGTAACCAAAGGACTGCAACTATTTTGCAGTGCAACATCAAGACGAAAAAGTTTTCTAGTGTTGATTGAAAACATTGTCACGTCGTGAATAATTGTTGCACATGCAAAATGGAGTTTATATATCCACGAATATTCCTACTAGAATATTGTTTTTTGATTTTATAATTTTTTGTACGAATTAAATATTACATGATCTTTTCTTTTTCCCGAAAACACAATTTGAATTGTGAATGTGTTGATATATCTTTCAGTATCACACTAGCTTTAAGAAAACAGTAAAAAGGGCAGGACACTGAACTATAGTTCCTGATTTTTTTTTGGTTTTGAGCGTTCCTGTCGGATTAAATAGTGGAAAAGCATTGAATAAAAAACTCTGTTGTCTTTTTCTTTGTACTGTAGAATAGGATAGAGTAGAATCATTAGATTTTATTTTAGGACACATATTGTAAAAATGTAAGCTTTTATTTTGTAATATTCTACTGTGCTTTGAAAGTATTAAAATATATGATTTTGTTTCATGACCTACAAGTAATTAGCAATTCTATATATCTGCTTGCTCACTCATACATACTGTGCATGAGTAATATTTTTATATCTATTCCTAGTTTACAAACTTTTGTAATCAGGTGTGCCTATGAATGTACTGTTTTCCACTCTTTTGTAAAACTTAATTAGAAACTTTGTGATTCGCATGCAATTAGATTCTTGGGAAATTATTAATGACCTTTTAATAGTTTCCTTTTTAATTACATGACATATGACATACGAGGCTTTCGTTTTCTAATTAACTTCATCCATATTTCATAGAATATGTGTCCATGTATAGTTTCCAGTAAATCAAGGCCCGTGTTCAATGTCAAATATTTGTAATTTTGCTTATATGATTCTCAAACACGGGTATTGACTTGATATACTGTATAGCTTTGCAAAAAGTTTTAGTTTGATTTCATCTTTTTCACATCAGCGAAAGCTGTGCGATATACTATTCGTAATTGCTACTTGTGTAATTCCTTGTAATTAACCTTAACAATAATTATACATTTTAAGTAATTAATATTATTGTATTGCTGCAGCACATTTGATTGAATTATTAAATGTGTTCCATACAATTTGAGTGGAAGAAAGTCCATGTAAAATAAAAAATTAAATGTTACGGTATGTAATTATTTGTTACGCGGAGGGTAATGATAAGTTTGGACAAACGTCAGCATATTTATTTATTGTATAAACACTGGATCAAGCAAATAGCAATCAAGAATATAACCCTGGCTCTTTGAACAATTCATACGATCTAATTAGTCGGTAGTTTTGCTTCCTTTGACAATACTAAATAACAATGTAAACAACATTCAAGGGTCATCGTCATCACCAGTTCAGTTATTAGCAATGTTCCCTCGCCAAACGTGCACAAATAAAGGGGTTCATGATCTGGTTTGCTCGGCAATTATTATCGACTCCGTTTTCGTCTAAAGTTCTTTCGAATGTTTTTAAATGACTATATGAAAGCCAAAAGCACATGTATAAATGTACAAACACAAGTTTATAGTTTGCAATTTACTCTTTGATGTACTTACTTAAAATGAAGATCTAATAATTAGTATTACAGAATTAATAAAAGATTAAAAAACAAATTGAAATGGTTATTTGAGTTTGAGATCATATACAAGTCATGCATATTCCCAACTAATTGGTTCTTGTTCTGACACTGTCTATGTGATGCATTGCCTTACGTTCACCAACTTTACAGTGAAACTATCTAATGATAGTAATATCGTATGCACGGGCTTAGTAAACTTAGAAACCTTCTTTCCCATTTTTTCATCTGTGGAACACAATATTCGAGATAGCACGCTCATGATGACAAAGTGTATCATGAAATTCCGTCAGACCATGTTGAAACGCAAATATTTTTAATTTTTGCAGCGCATCGTATGCTTCCTGATTGGACACTGAAATTGTGCTGCCGTTTGGTAGTGTTGTCGTCGATGATGGAACTAAAGATTCAGCAGAATCTTCGTGTCCATCTTCTATGTCGTGAGGAAATGTTTTACCAACATCGTTCCATTCTGGAGAGTTTAAGGAACTGGAATTGCTATCACAGGCATCATACACATGGGGATCGGGGTTCTTAACCATTTTAGGTGGAGATAGGTTATTAAAAAAATCGGTTTGCCAATTAAAATCACCACTGACGGAGTGATACGGCGCAGTATAAGTTGCTTTAGCGAATGGGTCGTTACTAGTTGTTGTAGGTTCATTTTCATCCGTCCGCTGTGTTTTGAAAGAAATTCGGTGTCTTCGACGAAATGAATCCAGCCATCCATTCGAAGCTTTGAAATCACTCACATTTAATATATCTGCGATTATCATTGCTGCAGTTTGTACTTGTGGCCCAGTGACTGTTCTATTACAAGCTTTGGCAAGGTCATACCACTCCTTAGTTTTCTCGTTCAAAACAGACTGACGTGTAAGAGACTTTCGCCAAAATTTATTTTTGGAAGAAAGCCCATTTTCAGCAACGAATTTCTCTACCTGTAGCAAAACCAAATATGAAACATTTAGTATTAATGTTATTAATATTATTAATAATTTGATTTGAGGACATATTTTATAGGACTAATACAACTAATACGATGTCGAGTTTACATACCCAGTATCTACAAGCTTAACTAACCTGATCTTTCCTGGCAATGATACGGTGTACTTGAGTTTTCGAAACTCTAAACAGCTGAGCAATTTTTCTCTGCGACCATCCTTCATCTGACTTTCGTATTACTAGCATTTTCTTATCCATGGGCAGTTCCAGCTTAGAACTTCGAAATTACTAAACAGCTGAGCAATTTTTCTCTGCGACCATCCTTCATCTGACTTTCGTATTACTAGCATTTTCTTATCCATGGGCAGTTCCAGCTTAGAACTTCGAAGTTTCGTCTTTTTACAGCGTTTTTCCTCTATAAGTGTAGTAGGAGTTTTTGGTCCTTCATGTATTGATTCAATTTCAGCGTCGTTCACTGGTTTGCTTCTGTTATCTTCCGGAAATCCTTCCATTACGGAAATCACAGGTGATGCCTGGTCAGATTTAAATAATACCTAAGCAAAGAACGTTATAAAGCCTGTCCTTCAGGATTTTGCATGTATCAAAGCTTTAAATTGTTCAATTTACTAATAAAATTACACGCGCTAAAGTCCAAACAACATATATAATAATGTGCATATTTTGTAAGACATAATTAGAGTATATGCAATTTAATTGAATGCGATTTTTATTGCATAGGGGTTAATCCAACAAATTGTCATTGAGGATGCACGCAAAACACAAACGACGTATATAACATGGTTTGCATCTTTAACGACGAAATATAAGAATGATTTATTTAATAGTAATTTACGTAATACGCGCTTTTATGTTTCTTGTATCACATGCAGCAACCGACATTACTGGAAATTAATACTTTTAACCTCAATTGGAAGTATGAAANTGCAATTTAATTGAATGCGATTTTTATTGCATAGGGGTTAATCCAACAAATTGTCATTGAGGATGCACGCAAAACACAAACGACGTATATAACATGGTTTGCATCTTTAACGACGAAATATAAGAATGATTTATTTAATAGTAATTTACGTAATACGCGCTTTTATGTTTCTTGTATCACATGCAGCAACCGACATTACTGGAAATTAATACTTTTAACCTCAATTGGAAGTATGAAAGTGATAGAATTACCTATATTACCCCAGAAGCCAATAACTGAAATCATAAATCCGGAAACTCAAGTTGAGATTCGGAAAACAGTTTATTGAGTTTGCTTTTATTTTACTTGAATTTTATTGCTTTGATAGCGAGTAAAGGGCTACTTACTACCCACTTGAATTTTATAAGCACAGTTACAACTTTATAACTGTAACCCTAATTATCACAACGTACTTTTACTTAATTGGCACAACTATAATGAAACTGAACTCACTCTTGAACGAGGAGTAACAACGTGGTCTCTGCAAAGGTGGTCTTTGGTTTGAGGTTTTGAATTTCACGGGGAATCTTGGCAACAAGTGAAATCTACTCGAGTATTCACAAGTAGTACCTACGTTTACGTTACTTTTGCTTAATTACTAAATTACTTATACTTATAACTTTACTTTACTTTTTATTTTTTTACCTATAGGTATGCAGATAAATATTTATTACTTCTCAATGTAAATACTTAAGCTCAAATTACTACACATATATCACTGATGCTGGTATATATATATATGCAGCATATTATATACCATTTAATTGCAATTTATTAAATCGAAAAATTTGAAACATGTTTAGGTATATTTTTAGATTAGCTTTAACAACCATTTAAATATTCAAATACTCTATACTACTATTAAAATACTTCATTATTCACGCTAATCATCATAGCTAAATCTAATTCGACGTCTACGACTTATTACTATTACATGCATAAAATAATACCCGATGTGATGATAAAAATTTTAAATCCTAAGGATAATACAAACGTATTATAAAAGCGAGAAACGATAATTACTGATTCAATTCTTGTATCCCTTATGTATCTTTTCAAAATCATCAGTAATGATTTAGGTTTTAGGTAGGCGCCGCAATTCCAGAAGTCGACGGCTTATGACTGTATTCTTCGTTTTTCTCCACATCCACCAAATCTGGTATGGGTGCTTTTATTCTTCTTCGAGCATCAAAGGCTAAAGCCTTCAAAATTTACAAGGGAAACTTTTGAACTAAAATATGAATAATTTATCGACAATCACAAAATCACAACCAGGTGAAAGCAAACTGCAAACATATTGACTTACCCATAAAGTCTTTTCCATGTCTAAATCAGCAAGTTTAAGCGCCCAATACGTTTCTTCAATATAGTCATCCAACTCGTTGGAATACTGTTGTAATTCTTTCAAACTAAAGGTTAGCGTTGAGAAATTAAGGTTTTATTTATGCATGGCAACATATTGTAATTACCTAGTCGAATAATTAATATGCTGTTATAATGTCGCTGGCTCCATTTCGGAGATTATAAGAAGTATATAGTAGAAACGTGAAACTTACTACTCTTCTGTTTTTGCTATTTCTTTGTTTGTTTCTGCAACTTTATTCCTTATAGCTTTATAGTTATTCTCGGTATCTGCGAACTTATTTTTCAGGATAGACAATTCGTTTTCACCATCAGAAATCTAAAGGGTGTAAATAACATCAGACATCACAATAATAATTGCGTATTTTATATTCATAAATATAGGTAAACCACGAGATTTAAAACTGTCCGGGTGTAATTAACTGCAACACCTGTATTTCCTGGTGGTTGAAATCATTCTGCAGTTTGCTGCCCCCTTTCTGTCCTCTGGATTCAGATAATCGGTCACACTTCTTTTCGTACTCTTCAATTTTGTTCGTCAGCTCATCATTTTGCTGTCTTAGAAGTTGACATTTGTCCTTCAGAGGGTCATGTGTTTCCTTCATTAGTTTTTCAGCTAACTTCAGCTTGTCATTAGCATCCTTCCAAAATGTTAATAATATTAGATTAATTCAACCAGAGGCACCTTCAAATGGGTTGTTAGTATATTACTATTTTATTATTCTTTGGGAAGGTTTACGTTCAGCCAAATATTCAAAGCTTCGGGGTCCACAGGGTTGACTGCAAACGCTGGACAAAGTGTATCCCACTGCTTAGCAACGCTATTATATTGGTCCAGAATTGAGAACTGCTGACACAGCTCGTAAAACTAAAAATGATCCCCGTTGTAATTAAAACAAATGCTATACCAATTAAATTAATTACACACAAATACATAATATGTACTCTAAAAATATACATTTAAACTTACCCGAGCCTCATTATTTTTCAGAAATTGTTGCTGACGGTTAATTTTCAACTTCAAATCATCATTCAGTTTTGCCATCATTGCACTTTCACTTTGAGCCTTGACGATATCTGC
>JAAXYX010005964.1:0-10259 GCA_036851915.1 Ptenothrix huangshanensis
AGTATATTTATGGGCAAAATTGCTTGTGACCCCTTTTTCTCACTCAAACACCACTCACTCGTCTTAAATCTTTCATACTAATAGATAAAAAACCTTCCCTCGCGAATTAATAATAACTAATAAAATTATTTTAGCAGAGTTTTCTGTAAACATTGTAGTTTGCGGAAATAGTCTCTAACGACCCCATTGTTGCCACGAGTGCAAATAAGCACGAAACTAAGCTTAGTCTACAGATTAAGCAAACATTTAGCTTTTTCTGTAAAATGGTTGCGAGTTTGCGAGTCGTAACCTTTACAAAGGTAAAAAAGCTGGAAACTAATTTTTGAATTTCTGTAACTCATGTAATCGCTTTTTTCTAAAGAAAAGGCACTGTAGATTTTCAAAATCTTTTTTCTTAAAATCATTTTTGTGTTCAAAACTGTACATGCAATCTTGTATTACAAATTCATGCCCTTTCACTATTTCTTTAAACCCTGAAGATGACGGTGAGTTACTGTCGAAAGCTCGGTATTTTTTGTGAATAAAATATTATTTACATTGCACATCCAGTAAGTCATAAAAATGAATCCATTAATACTTTTTTCCCCACCGTGCATACCAGACGTTAGATACATCGTTGAAATTGAAGATCTCAAAACTTAGAAAATTGTAACACTTGACAATAACTCTACGAAAACGATAGTAAGAAATTTGTTTTGAACCTTCAACGACGAGACGTATTAACGTAATAAATTGTTCGCTTGAAAATGATAAAATGCCTAATTATCTCCGGTATTTTTTTTTGCTGTTGAGAAAATATGGCCTGGCCGCTCTTCAACTCACACTGTTCTGGCTGGATACTGAAAAAAATGTCATCTCATTGCTACCAGAAAACATTCTCTCGTCAGTTGCGGTTTCATAGACATGGGTCAGAAGTAGCCAAAATTATCTTAACGAACTGGAAATGTGTCTTCATATTTGCTTTAAAACGATTTCTAGAGAAGCCAAAATTAAGCTGCTTCCGTTAAATACTTAATTGAAATAATTTATTCGTTTTAATGTTTAAAAATTTAAACCAAAAATTCATGGAAAGAATAAATGATGTATCTTTCTTACAATAGATGTAAGCGAGACAAAATACATCCTGTGATTTTGGTGCGATATAACATTTTTTGAAAAAATATCCTCCAATATCTCTTCGTTACCACGAAATTTCAAAACACCGCTATTATAATTAACCAATGCAGTAATTCCAGGTCCGTCTCTATTTTTTATTGTCCAATACTCCCAAAGACAGGAGTCCACCTGAAAACGAAATTCATCCCAGAAGATTGCTAATCGCGTAGGCATTTAATTGTAGTATTGTTACTTTTCAGTTCTATAATTGACTTCTACTTTAATTGATGCTAAATTGTTATTTGGGACAGAGCAGTGCCATGAATCTATTTGTAGTTCAGGAAAAGACAGAACAGAAGCTCATTTTTCATTTATATTTTGGAATACGGACGTCCTTGCTGCAAGATATTTGTTAGGTCTGTTTGTTAAACAACGTCATGGTTTCCCACTTCCGAGTTCAGTCCCATAATTATTTCAATAAGCCAATATGTACCTCTGTAGGTATGCACGTCATAGTATGTGTATGTATGCTTGAACTTTGATCGTAGGTATTAAGTTATTAAGCATCAACGATATTTTTTTAAGTAGAATTGATAAGCTGCTTTGACGGGTGATTCTTTCACGGTTAGGTATTCATAGCACTCACGTATACCTACTTGAAAATGATTACCAGTTTTAAAACAAGTTTGATTTGGAACAACAAACAACAATACTTACAATCCCTTTGATCACTCACTTATTTTGTGGGTCCTACTCGTTCTGAATTGCTATTTCTTGGTATTATAATTTGAAATTCGCTGCAAAAATGTTATGCAGAAAATGAATATGAAAAAATGTTTCAAAAATTATGAATGAACGAAGAACGAATAATGATTGGCTGGAGTAATTAATTATTGACCCTTATGAATCTCACCTTTTAGATTTGTATTGGGGCATTACGGGAGTATTTTTTCCAGACTTCAGTGTGCTCGCAAGCAATTGAACACGCATATTTAATTTTTACTTTTTTCAGCTTTATGTTTAAAAAATATCTTTAAAAATAAAATACGAGATCTTTTCGAAAAGTCAAAAAACAATTTATTGGTTGCTGAAGAAAGATGAATCCCCCGGATGGTACCCACCTAAGTCGTACCCTGACTTCTCGTCCCCTTCCCGTTCGTACCCGCCCCATTCGTACCTTGACTTCTCGTCCCCTGACGTCACTCGTACCCCGACTTCTCGTCGCCAAAAAGACTTCTATGTTCATCGAGGGTTTGTTTAATATACTTTATTATATAGCAATGTATATATATACAAATTAAGACATTACGTTCTCTTTCTCTCTTGCAAGTTGCATAAATATGTAGCTAATTATACGAAGTATTAATTGCATTCTTTACATCCTACGCCCTCAACTAGTTACTATAGTCTTTCTAGTAATTCTATTCCATGTAATTCCAATCCAATGATGCCATTCCTACTTCTACCCACATTTCCTTTTTACAACAACCACATGTGCAGCTTTCTCTACAACCGATGTGTTTCATTCACCAATATCCGGAAATAAAAAGTAGAACTTCGGAATAACTATACTCGGTACCACAAGATTTCCTGGCATTGCAAATGTTCTATTACGAGCTTACCTAGAAATTATAAATTATTATCAATTTCTGCTCCAGCCCAATTAATTTCCTACTAGTAACTACTACATAATATGACACCGACTCATAATAGCTACTCCTTCAACTAATTTACACTTTACACAAATCGAATTACCGATACATATTTAATTGTATTGCATTGTACATACACACTTCCTTTCAGACGACTTTTTTGTTTTTGTTAGCCAGTTCCTTGAGTAGCCACTAAAAATGTAGTACCTACGTAGTAAAAGTGGTACAAGTAGTACTGACCAGTAGTCATCTGGTCTAGTCTACTGGTACGCAGTGCACGCATGCTTTTCCCAGTAAGGATTATAACAAGACCAGTGGAGTCAAATAAAAATAGTACACATCGGCAATCGGCACGGTACCGGCACTTTTGTAGTATTGTAGTATGTCATATCTGTGTCAACAGCAGTAGCAGTATATATAAGTGATTTGATAATATCATCTACAAATATTATCTAATAACTATAATAATGTAATTTTAATCTTGCATATTAAAAATGCAAACTTTCCCCAGATTCGCATGAACACAGGATAACACAATTTAAATTGCAATCATGATATTTTACCCATTATTTCCAGTGACCATCTTTTCGTTATTATTTTTACGTATGTACGTACATGTTCTAGCTATCGTCTAAAGAGCGGGATTGGAATGATGTTGACTACAACAACAGAGTATTATCTCCTAATTATGTGGTGGTTTTCTTCCTCCTCGACGAGGAGCCCTCGTCATCGTCGTCGTGGGACGATTTCGGTGGGAGGGAAAGGAAATCCTGCAAGTTTACTTAGCATTAATTAAATAGATGTCACCCATTGTATAGCATTAAATTGATTTGGCTCTGGCTTTGATCACTTTGATCTTCTTGCTCCATGACTCCATGCAACTTGTTCCTCTGCTTCGTCTTCCACTTTATAGCACAAGCTAAATCCTATGTATGTACCATGCACGCTTCTAACTATGCACGTACACCTCATCCCTACTCAGTCCTTACCGCAAGTAATTACCTATTTAATTACAATCACATACTCTCTCCATTGACTTTGCTGACAGCACTTCCACACCTAAAACAAAACAGCAAACATCAAGATCAAACATGAAAGAAATACTACGCACAGTAGTATGTACGTACTTACTGCAGTATGCGAGATTGAGATGCGAGTCTAGTATACTTTTATTTGGAATGATGGCGCCAATTAAAATCTTTTGAGAGATGGCACAACCCCATGGCGTGAGAGAAGATGGGGTTTTGTTTGTATGAGTAATCATGATTATGCAATTATAAGTATAATAATGTTTAGCTGTGAAGGGGTGAGTGGTGCGTTGGAAGACAAGGTGCTGACATTATTTGTGAGTGATTCCTTGGGGGTTACCACAATAGCTTCTTTTTCACATTGAGTATGTATGCGTGGAGTCAGAGACACGACGTGACAGGTGTTCGCGTGAGAGACGGATTAAAGGGAATTGGGTGGTGGAGAAAGTTGCGAGTAAAAGCTATGGCATTGGTTGGGGATTGTGAGGGAAGCCAATGAGGATGACGGAGCGGCAACTTTCTCCGGTGTGAGGAGGAGAGATTGGATTGATGATCTGTGACTTGGATTTAAGTTGGCTTCTGGCTTTGGCTACACTTGGCACTAAAAGTTAGAGAGGCTTTGGAAGACATATGCGGGACAGTGGTGGAAATACTTGGGCTGTAGTTGGAGTACAGGTAATAGGAATAGGGTACGGTGGATAGGGTGAAATTGAATAGAAATCGAGGAATAGACGGGGAACAGGTAGGAAATAAAAAGTAGTAGTATATGCGAGTGGAATAAAGGACTGGTTGAGGATGTCCATTTCCATGTCCATGTCGACTGTGCACGACTGAGCGCTGCATCTCCCACAGCCACTGCCACATTAACGAAGGAAGGAGCGAGTTTTTGGAGAATCTGCTGAAAGACTTGAAACTGTTGAAAGAGATAAGGACCTTCCTTCCTTAGCTTTGGCTTTCCTTCCTTTCATAACTTCCCAATAATATGTCTCTTAATATCTTGCACCACTCTTCTACCACATAGTGCTATACCATGAGTCTATGCTATATGCCTTGTAGCTGTCCAAGTCGAAAAACTACGCTTGCAACGAAGACAACACAACTTTTATCCTTTGCATTGCCTAGGATTTTTTCAAAACCAAATTCTTCCACTATCAAACCAATACCAAATCTCACTCGATAGCTCGTTAATTAATCACCTAATCCAACCCCCCGTACAATTCAAAAGTAAAGCTGGAGATTCAAACTACAATTGTCGACCTACATCAACATCACAAATATGGACGACGTAAGTAAATCTGAATTGTTGAAACCTAGCTCATCCACAACTGCTGTATTCACTTATCAATCGCAGCTGCATTTTTACAATACGAATAATTTGCGAGGGGCAAGGGTTTTTTCCCTGGTTGAGTAATGATTCGAATTCCTTCTTTTGTGCTTTGTAGAGTCGTTTTGAGTAAACACCAACATTGGAAGGGATAAGTGGAGTGAAAATTAAAAAAATTAGACTGTCAAGATTTGAAGAAATTTTGGCGCTTAAATTTTGCGCCTGGTGACATTGACATCGACATCGTGAATCGTGCATCGTGTTTTCGAAATTCTAATGTTGATAGCCAACCAGGACACCAGCACCAGGAAAGCCGGACACTTGGTGATTGTTTACAAAGAATTTTGAATTTCGTCTCAATGTTGTGAGTTGACCTGGATGAACAGTCAGTATTCCAGTGTCAACTTGAGCTGTAACTAACGAACAGAAAGAAAGAACAGAAACGGTAGTGTGACTGTATTTGTTAATTTGTTTGTACAACGTACTCAGTTACTCAGATGAGAGTCAGTATCAGCACGAAATCGTTCTTGAATTTCAATATTAATGTTCCATTACAATGTCTTAAATAGTTTGATGTTTGTCAATGGCTATAGAGAAGGGTGCAAAAGTTTTATCTTGATGTTGATTAGAAATACATTGATAGTAGTTTTTAAATTTAAAGTACTTAATATATCGATAGGAAGTGCTGTAGTTGGTCGTGGTAGTGTCGAAGAGCCGATGCATTTTTATTCCAATATTTATATTTTAACTAAACTGTTAAACTGTTTACACCGAAACACAATTTTTCAAGCAGTGTGATTTCATTTCATTCATGAAATGATGTAAATGACGGAGTTCTTGTGCGTCAGAAGTAATATTAGACATTTGGGCGTTAGGGACTAGAAGAAACTTTTGTTGGGCCTAAGTCTTTTTCAGATAGCGTAATTATTACCCCTTTGGAATATAGAAGAACGCCGGATTCTTTGTCGAAAATTAAACATTTCATGTTAAGGTTTGTAATTTAAGGATGATAAGTCTTTTTGATAGAAATGTTCCTAGTTACTACCTACTTATATTGTTTTTGTCTTAAGGGTTTTTCATTAAGGTTAGTTAATTATAGTTTGGTAATTCAAGATTTATTTGAATTAAACAGGGCTCCGGAATGGGGGAACCTAGTAGTCCAGGAGATGAATTTGAACCTACGGCTGAAATGATGGTAAATGATTTTGATGATGAACGAACATTAGACGAAGAAGAAGCATTAGAAGAAGCTGATGATCAGCAGAACGAACTTTCAAACTTAGAAAAAGTAAGTGCTGCCGCTGTTCGTATTTTATATGTATTTGAAGTATAATAGTTTGTTCTGGAAATTGGTTGTGGTTTTAACTATATTCCAAATTAATTGTACAATTACTTAGATAGGTAATATATATTGGGAATCACGCTTAAATGATAAATACGTCATGACAGAATTTAATTATATTGTGCTTGATGTGAAAACTTTTTGAGCAGCAAAAGCGTTCAAGAATGTAGGAAGTTTGCAATCACATTTTAACCCTTAGATAAAAGCGTCTGGGAGCTAAGTTCATGTCGGCTGTTACTAATGCTTTCTTTTCCTTGTGCAATAATGGAGGTTTTTTCAAAGGGTACAATGTAAAATTGTATGTACTTACATGCTACTACTGTTGGTTTGATATTTGAACATTATTATCGTGTGGTTTTGGTTTTGGTATTGTTGTGCGTCAGAGTATGGAGATGGAGAGGGAGGCCACTTGGCTTACATTTCTTGTATTGATGGTCATTTATTTGTGGTTTAAGAACTTATACACGAATTTGTTTAGATCTTGGCTTTCAGATAAAATCTGCATTAGCTGTTTAACTATACGTGTGACGGTTTCCGCGAATCTTTGCATTTTGTGTTGTATAAATGATAAATTATGTATTGTTTTTTGATAACTATTATGTACCTTGTAGCCATAGTGTGTACCATGATTACTTTTTTACAGTATTAAATTATCATATGCAGTTTAATTAGAGCACTTGAAAACAAAAATTCGTGGGGGTAACGCTTCATGTTTACTGGGCTTCGAGCGAACAAATTCTAATCGTACCTTCCTTGCAACTGAATTCAACTAGATTCATCCCCTGATTTGACAAAACAGTGTCATTTTATGAGGATTTTCTCTAACCAATCAAATCACATTGTTATTTAGCGTAATCTGGGACTTTGTGTTTGTTTTTTTAATCGTGAAGGGGAATATTCATTGTATATATTAAGCCAAGATGAGATCGCGAGACTATCAGTCCTGATAAGATCGAAAAATAGAAAAATTTGAGAAATCAGCTTTTTATGATTAATTTATCGTTTTAATCTAAATCTAAAAGTAGATATTTATCAGCAGTCATATCCTTGCGCCTAATACCTACTTTCTTTGTCTTAAATCGTAGGAGAAAGATATGCCAATAGAAGCTTTGTTGGCAATGTATGGTTACAATGATGATGGGGGTCAAGACGGATCACAATCGAGTAGTTCAGAAGAAATCCTCACAAATCAGGTACATGGATCCTTCGTTTGCAACCAAAGAATCAAATCTAGGCAGGAACTATTGATATTTATACAATATGAACTTGATATTTTTCGGTCTTCTTCAGTTCAATTCTTGTTTATTTTCTGAGCTAGACATTAATTTTGTTTATTGTAGTAGTTTTCGCAGCACAAGAAAGTTAGTTATATTTGGAGAGCATGCTGGCTTTAAGTTCCTTTTTCTGTCTGCAACCGTTGTTTCCATTTCGTCGACAGTGTTACCGTTTATTCAGTAATACTTGCTTAAGTTTCGTTTTCTATTATTGTTCTTTTTTTCCATTACTTTCATGTTTAGGTTTCTCGGTCGAATTCTAGTTGCATTCATTCATAGGCATGATTGTAGTTTTACAGGTGGTACTCGTTTGCCTCTGTAGCTAGCTCAAGTTATATTTATTTATACTGATATCTTTGCTTTGTTTGGTAGAAAATCTTAGTATTTTCTGTTCTCCTTTGGGTGCTTTAATTTAATCCTGTATGCGCTTGCTTTTAGACTTTTGCCCACTGATTTATTTAATGATTTTTTTGCTTCGGGAATGTAAAGTTTATACTTTTACGGCGTTTAGTCTTATTTCCACTTAAGAAATACGGTCTTATGATCATTTTATTTTTTTAAGTTGAGAACTAAGTACTTAGTAAGTATCAAAGCATCTTAGGTAAAATTTGCTTAATGAGAAATCATGCATGACTGTGTGATATGATGTAATCGTATATAGATATACAGTGTAATAATACAGCGTAAGGTGCAAAGACTTGTCGTTTTTATCGCTGGAAATAATTTAAGTTAATCGTAGTAAACTAGTTTTGTAGGTAATTATCAAGCTTTTTGAGTGATGTGATTCTAAGTTATTGATTATTCGTTTCTTAGGACCTGACTTTAGATAAGGAAGAGATTGGACGAGATTTATTGGGGGATGCAGAAGGCGAGCAGGAAAAAGTAAACAATGATAATGAAGATAATGAGGATAATGTAGATAATGAAGATAATGAGGATAATGAGGATAATGAGGATAATGAAGAAAATGAAGAGGAAGAAGAAGAAATGCCAGTACCCGAAACAGTGACAGAAACAGAACAAGAATCAGAACCTGTAGCTGAGCCACCACCCGAATCCGAAATTGTTGAAATGGAGTGCGAGGAAGAAGATAAAGAGGCAGAGCCACCCTCAATGCTCCATGAGTTGTACAAAGATGATCCTACTGTTAGCGGAGGATCTCGACATTTAAGATGTGAGTTAATTGTTTTAGTTCTAATATTTATCTAATATTATGAATAAGGGGATATATATGGTAAAGTCAGTATAGATTGATGAGTCACTTACTTTCGTCATTGTTATCTTTGTCGATATCCAGTAAGGAATTTAATTTAGATATGATAAAATCGTTACGAAAAGGTAAAATACAAGCCATACTGTTTGAGAAGCAAGTGATGTCGAATAATTATGGATGTTATATACCTAGGCCTAGACTAATGCTAAGTTTCTGTTGTAGGTAGGTACTGTTGAACTAAGTCTAATCACTTGTGTATAACTTACTTCTTTTTGTAAGAGATAGGTATGTATGCTGTATTGCCTCTTCAGCAACGATGTGTTATGAGGACAGAATCAATAGAAGGTAGATAGGTTAATACATACCCTAGAAGCTAATACGTATTTAGTTTTCCTTGTAGTGACTATTAAGCTATATCTCTATGGGATCGACTGTCACTTGGGGTCAGTATTGAGTGTTTAAAGAGTGTAATACATTGAATATTTAAATTTGTTTGATAGTTTAAAGTGTATTGTAAGAAACCATATAATTATACGGCGTAGCTGTACATTCAGAAAATTTGGAGTCTGTTGTGAATTTGTGTCTTCATTGGCTACGCATCGACGATAGTTTTATCTTTCTTAAATGCGTATTTAGCCCTGAGGATTTAATTAGTAACTATTTGCGTTCAAGGGATCACGTAGGTGGTGACTGTATAGAACCTAGTGAAAGGATCCCTCGTAGCCCGTTTGTATAGATAGATTAACCCTTCTGAGTGGGAAAATGTTAGTGATCCCTTTAAGGACTCCTTTTACCACCTTATTAGGTCATTAGGCGGTTTCCGCTAATGAGTGTAGTGTCGTATGCCGTAGTCCACTATCAGCAGTGGGCGGGTGACACATGTCCTGCCTTTAGCTACATATACGAAAACTGCCAATGTTTGTATTGACATGGTAGACAGTCAGTTGTTACATTTTGTGTTTTTTTAATATATGAACAATGCCTTTTAAACTAGCTGGTTCAAGACAGCATAGCGAAGAGGAGGAGGATGAAGACGAGGATTGTGACTATAGTCCGGAGGAGGAAGATTGGAAAAAGGTAAGGTATATTTTTGAAAGTATTACGATTAATTTACCATAATTCTTCAAATAATTCTCCCCTAAATTTATTTCCCTCCCTCGAATATTGTACCCATGAACGAGATGGGATTGTAAATAATTCCCCCCTTCTGTATATTAATAACAATAATTTAAACAACGGCGCAATTGTGCCATAGGGAATAATCCTCCCTAATATTATTCCCCTCCCTCGAGTAGTAGTACCGACTGTATTACATTTTTGTAAATAGTATA
>JAAXYX010005965.1:0-10258 GCA_036851915.1 Ptenothrix huangshanensis
CGAAAACTAGCTCCCTGTGGGGTTGGGGTGTCGTTAAAACGAGATTTTACTGTATATGGGCATGGATGCTTTAATTTGCGTTTTGGTTACCCGTACGTGTTTCAACTTGCATAACGTGACTTAACATTTTTTTTACCTACAGAAGCAGAAGCGAAAGATCGACCTTGATTTGGAATAAAACCGGCGTGTGCCTTATGTCCTACTGGCATCCCTCTGATTTTCCAATGCTGGACTATTGTCATCAATACAGATTTAGAAGCTAACTTCTTTGTTCTCCGAATAATTAGTAATTTTAAGAAATATAAATGCATGTAAAGCGCTAACTAAGGCGGCATTTAAGCATCGTCCTGATGCGTAGAGGTGGAAATATTTGTAACATCTAAAAACGGCTATAACTTCATTGCTGTTATCTACCAAGGTTCAAGGTTCAAGTAGTGCATGAATTTCATTGGAAGTAATATTTCAATTCGCAATAATTGCATGCATTATGTAATAGAAATCATTGTGATAACTAATTTTGATACTCCATTGTTTAATATAACCATGGAAGATAATTGCTGCCAAGTTTTGACTACGTAGCTACCCTCTTAAAACTGGTGCGCCCGAAGTGCCAAGACCAACACGTATTTAGTTTAAAAATGCTTGTAGTTAGAATGCATCTCAAGTTCACATAAAAATCTAAAAGCCGCATCTAAAAATATAAAGTGAATCTAAAACTCACTTCACAGTCCGTTTCGGACTATTTGAAAAGTCGCAGTTAGAACGCTTTGCCTTCCTTAAAAGCCTTAACTAGGTTCAACGTTTTAAGTTTTTAAGCTTTTTGAAAAAGCGTAATTAGAAAGTTTCACAGTTGTGAAAGGTCCTAATTTGAACGCTTTTTAAACTACTTATTTGGAACGCTTTACTTCAAAGCTTTGCAGTTAGAAGGTTTTGCACTTGTTGAAAAGTTGTACTTCGAACGTTTTGAACTACATATGTGAAAGGAAGTCATCTCGCAGTCTAATAGAGGCGTTAATGTTTTTGGGGTGCAATTAAGATGCTTCCTAACTGTACTCATAATTACATATTATACTGCATACGACTAGGTCTTTGGCGTTTTAGATGCATTTTTTCTGTTTTAGGACTGTTTAGTTTTTACAGTGTACCTACTAAATCTAACAGGTCAGGAACCTTTCAATTGTATGTAGCAACAGTGACTTGTCTGGATTCTTAACTTCACAAAATATTTATTTAAACACATGGAACGTAGTATAATTACTGCACCTATTATGTCTCCAAGAACTGACAGGAGAATGAAATCGTAATAAATTAATGCTGATTTATAGTATTTTCAATTTACCAGTGTCTAATTGCCTTTCTTTGCTTATAACTATACCTGTATAGGTATAATATTTGATTTCTAATGATTTCGTAACTATCTAATTTGCAAGCAGGAGTCCATTTGAGCAATTGTGGAAACTGCGTTTCAAATTTTTTAAGCATCACAACTTGAAAGTTGATCCGGGTGGAAAAATATCATGTGTTTGTGTGTGATCAAATCCATGATGGGGTGAGCCCACATCAATTTAAATAATGCAAACAATGGCTCGTGCAGATATACACAAGATCAAAATATAAACTGAATTTACAAAGGACGAATGACAAGTGATGCCGAATTGACGTCAATGAACCTAATCCTCTTACCTTCAAATCCCACAGGCAATCCTGTGATAACCTTGTTCCTTTTATTTTGCAAGGAAAACCCTTGTTTGAACACAGATACTTTAGTCCTAATAAAAATATAAGGGAAGTCCACGTTCTGCTTTACTTATGAATACTTTAACCCCAATAAAATCTTACTATGTGGAATAGTGAAAATAAAAATAAAAATATACTCTACACGAGTCAATCAAAGCTTTTAGTAGCGAAGCATTTGACTGATTTTGACTTTGCCCACTTAGGGATAAGCATAAGTACTTACAATTAATTGATCAGCTGAGTTCAACTTGTCACGAAAATCATCAATCATCTACATATAAACACTAATGAGCGTAATTAGGTTCTAGATTAAATCAAACAATGTTAAATGAACTATCTAGAATTTACTTTCCACGGTCCGCATCCCTGTAGTTATACGTGAAGGTATGTAGTATTTCCCACATGAAGTCATCTTTATTTCTGTCCAAAAACACAGCGTATTAATTATGTATGTCCCTTTTATAATCAATAACTTTTTAGCTGGAAATTACGTTACGATACTTAACTGCGTAGTAAGCAAAAATTCCTCAAATGCCTATTACATGGGATAATACCGTTGTAAAGCAGAAAACAATTTGTTATTATTTTTGCTTCAATACCCAAATGTTTTGATTCATTTTGATTCATTTTAATTGCTTCGTCATTTGTTATTCTTTCCAGACCTTTGAACGTCACCCTAGTTTCAATATCGATTTCCAATGTTGCTCTCTCCTAATTTACTTCTCGGAAAAACAATGATATTATCAACGTATATAAGTACACGGTAAGAGATGAATATCTTATTTTAATCCTTTGAATATCCCTTACTCATCTTTCAGTTATCCCTAAACTTAAAGTTAAGTAACAGACCAGTAAGAAATGAGCATTGGAAATTCATAGGATTAAAATAACATGGGATTCGGATTGGCGAGAGTTTAGTATGTAGATTTACTACCAAAATTTTATTGTTGAGCTCGTTAAGTTAGTTAATGTTAATCGTTTGCATACATGCATACGTTATATGTTTGGCAAAGGAGTTGAAGGAGGTGTGGAACATTTTCCGTTTAAAATCTTCATTTTAAGGTAGGAGAAATTGAAATTAATTATATGGAAATGTCAAAATACCGAAATGATTTGATCTGCGACTTAAAACACTAGCAGCGAAATTCCTAAAAATGCTTGAGTAGAATGTAGAATATGTAACAAAAAGTTTTGCACCTTCAACAAAGAACGTGGTGTTTAATCCAGCAGTAGACTATACAATAAAAGCAAATTATACAGCAATTATACGCAAATATAAAGACAGCAAGACACACCAACCCCTGCTTTTACAGTTGTACACGGAGATATGTGTAATAATTCAGTGTTTAGTAGTTTTTCGTCATCGTAATTATGCATTACAAACGTGGAAGAAAGCAAGATGATATGAATCGAAAATAGATTTATCTCCCGTTGCTTTTAAGGGTTTATAGATTTAGCTCATTTTACTTTTCCCTGTAATTATTTGGCAGAAAGTAAATCTACACCTCATATAAGATTCCTAATTAAAAAGTATCTAGTTTTTCAGATTCTATTAAGATTAAGGGTGGCAACAAATTACTTAAAAGTTTACTAAAGGGAATGTATTCTCTCCATGATACTTTGTTTCCTTTCCTTGTTCCCTGTCACACGTGTCAGCGTTATCCCAGAAACCTAACCACCTAACTAGTTATCAAATCCATCAATCACTTTCAAGAGACCAGGACTTGATCCAGGTCCAGGACCAGGAAAAAGGAAAATCGTGATCGTCCGCACCGCTACTTAAATGTTTGAAACACTTCACCACTTCATGTCAATTTTGAATAATTGCTTCTACGCGAGTAATTATATCCACTCATATATCTGTATTAATCCGCAACAGGTAAAAGGAGCTAGATACAGGGGAATGCATTTTATTTTGGCCAGCTTACTGAACTTAAATGTACCCGAACCCTTTCTGTGTATGCAAAAAATTAATATATTGGGGTTTAACACTTAGCAGGTTACGGGTTTATACTTTACATCACAGCAGTGAGAATTTTTGTAAGGTAAAGAATTAAAGTTTAAGATATATCTTTAGGCATTGTATGTCATAGGTTTCCTTGATTTAACTCGCTATTAGTAAAAGCTACAGATTTTAATTGGGTGCCAACCAGTTTTTTTTCGGAAATTGAAGTTCCTAGTTACTAAAAGCCGAAATACGAGGGACCCCCTGTATCTGGTTGGTAGCGTTCATCGAGGTGACTGCTTACAGTAACTAAATCACATAATTTTCCACTTTTGTAGCCTCTATATTATTGTACATAAACTAGTCATCTCAAAATCATTTGGCGGAGGCTCTGCATCCGTAATAAAGTACCTACCTAATTGTTTGTAAAAGAATGACATATTACCTGCATGTAGTTAGTTAGGTATAATATGCATGTTAAGCTCTGGAGTATTTACATTCGAGTGCAGTTGATTTTAATCTCTGTGCGAACTTGTGCTTTTTCTCTATTTAACAAACCAACTGTAGAATAAAAGTGATGTTGAAGAGTTCAAACTATTTAAGTCAATAGCATAGTATCTAATTTGACAAGTGTGGTTGACGCTGAATTTGACGTTGACACTCTCACAGCCAGTGACTATAATGATGAGCTGCTTTAGATTTTATTCGCTTCGTCTTGGCTCTTGCAATGGTTTTGGTATCAATACTGGATTTGTGGTTGTAGTTAAGGTTGCACACGAGAGTAGATGATGGGCCTATGCCTTTGGATATTTTTTGCTACCATGCGACCAAAGATCATGTGTTTCTACGAGGAAGAGACAGAAAGTCAAGTACCCACATGTAACTTTAATCCAAACTCTATACCTACTATGTGAATAATTATTCCACTTATGACTAAACAGTAATGGTTAAAATACTAACCTGGGAGCATTCTTAACTGTTCAAAAGAAGCAGTAAAACCTATAACCCTATAAAAATATCCTATTGCAAAAAAAGACCTTTCGATTACTTTGTCGTTTTGTGTCCAAGGAAACGTTTTAATTACTTAATAAAACTCCAAAATTCTTACGGGATTGAACATGCGGGAATTAAATAAAGGAATGGAGCTCTTTGGCGATTTTTCAATTTCCTGGAAAATCAAAAATTTAGAACCGTGATTCTAACCTTTCCTTGAATTAATTAGTCCATGTAAAATCCCATTTGTTAGAAAAATGTGAGTTTCGGAAATTGGTGAAAACTTGATGATGTTCCACTTGATAGAATACCAAATATTTTATTCTAACGACGTAATGGTACAAAAGAAATTCTTTTGGAATTTTGGGCAAAATAGGGGATAGTCCGGCATTTTAGGAATTTATTTTTGAGGACGTTTTGGGAATTGTGGGCAAAAAATGAGAATGCTTCCAAGATGTCGGGAATGTGGGAGTTTTCCGTTTGTTTGGATGTAAAAATAGAGCATAAACTACACTAGTATTGGAACAGAACATTTCATGCTTTATGTAAGCCTCTAAATCGAGTAAATCGGGCGTCGTATATTGTGAGCTACACATGCATCATACGAGTCATATTGCAAACAAAAGAGATACACTTTTAGGAATCTTGGGAATATGTTTGAAATATAGATAATTTAATTGGAATTTATTGAATTAATTGAGAATCCAGAGAGCTTACTGGGAATTCATTTTTGAGGAAAATTACGGTGAGAGGGAATTTATTTGTCTGCCCAGGGCGTAAAAAATTAAAATTTTTGTTAATCCAAATTCTAAAAGCTGCATTTGGCGATTGAAAATGTTCCCCTATAAGTGTCGCAGTCATTATCTTTCAACCCATCTGTAACCCATGTTATGCATTTGGTACTCGAAATTAAACACGTACATTTAATAGCTGTATAATTATAAGACCTATCGATGGTGTGATGTGATACATGGCGTGTAGGCTTTTTTTTAACTAAGCAGGATTTAGTTATTTATTAGCATAATTAAATGGATAGAAAGATACTGAACTAGCTGACTGTTTGACCACTTGTATCCTTGTCCTCATCGTCCGTTGTTAGCAGTTATATAATCCTTATCTGTGGTTTATTGGTACAATGCAATCTGCAGTGCTGGAGTAGAAAAAGTACTGAATATGAGCGAACACGCTAAGGTTCACAGAGAACTTGATGCATGTACAAACCACGTTTAATCATATACGTAATTAATCATTTAAAATCGTGAAATTAATTCCTTGTAATTATATTTCCTCACAAAAGTACAAATACCCTTATGCATCCTACATAATTTCATATCCCTCGTTACTCGATCCAGTCCAGTGCAACACAGTTCTATTTGCTTTGTCTATCAAACAATTACAATACGTACTCGAAAAATCTATTTACTTTAAACTGATACAACAGCAGATAGTGGTCTAACACTTCATTTTCACTTTACACTTTCCCGAGTGCGCCTAGCGCCAGATGACATAAATAAGTGACAACTTGGCGTCTGAACGCCTTTGCTATTTGATCAAGTCCCTCGAACACTTTACTACCAAGACTCACGCAAAGTCGAAGTCGAATACGTTTTTGTACTTTTTCGCTGTACTACTCATTTTTTTTACCTTTCGGTCAAACTTTTTACTAACTAATTAATTTATTTTTTAAGTATCACCACAAATACCTATTACCTATTCCTTTATTAGTACAACCACAAATCACCAAATTACCACACAAAAATAAATACCAGCGAACAAACCAAAACCCAACCATTTTTCCTTTTATTCTTCCGGACTAGTGAATAAAGTCAAAAAATAAATAAATCATTCCTACTACCGTTACTACTATAGTTATGCTTAAACAGATGCTTGCAAAATGGTTTCTCTTAGTTTAATTGAACTCTTTGTAGTTATTTTCGTTCTTCTCCTCATTATTGTAATCGTAAGTCATTACTAAACCATCATAACTGTTGTGTTATTGTCTATAATGTAAATATTATAGTTTCGTTGAATTTGAATAATAAATATTGCGTGAGTACAATAATAAATGGTTTGAACTGTGTACAACTTTCTAGGGGCAAAACAAGAATTATTTGGGGTAATTATCCCCGATACCTCGTCACTTTTCAGTTTCAATATATTTTGATTCTTAAATTATCCAACTCTGGCTCAATATCTATTGGAAAAGTTGAAACTGAAATGTGAAGAGGTGTCGGGTATGACGCTATTGATAATTCATTGAATAGCGCCACGAATGACACTAAAGTAATTGGTGCGTTTGCCTATGCTTTCAGTCACAATGCATGCTTAAAAATCCATAAAAACATGCACCCAAATAGAATTTAATGAAGTGTGAATAGTTATGCATTTTGTTTTATGAGATCCTTACTTGACAATGCCGTATTATTTATTACAGCTGTATGCGGTTTGTAGAAGATTTTGCAGTTCCCTAAGCCCGGCTACGGGGAAGAAAATAATCATCCCCGACGGAGCACCCGCCACCATCGAGCCCACAGTAATTGAAATCGGAGCCGAAGCCGAGACTACGAATTCCTCCATCAACGTCAGTGGTTCTGGTTCGTCCCTATCAGGTACAAAGACTTTGTTTTTAGCAGGTAGATATTAAGTGACTACAATTTTATATAATCTTATAAAGTCTGTATAGTTTATTCCAAATAATGAAGAAAAAGAGAGAGAGAAATTACCAAAACCAAATGGTTGGCTGACACAAACATACAATACAAAGCAAAGTAAGACTAACAATGCACACACAAAGGTCACTGGATTTTGTAGACTGACCAAAAACAAAAACGAACGGATGGTTGATCCATTGGCTTGGCTGGCTGGCCCTAACCAAAAAGTACCTTACCAAGTTCTCTATCAGTCACAGAGTATTTCCATTATTTTTTCAAAATCTTTTTGTATTCAAAGGTTTATTTAAAAAACAATTAACGAATGAAAAATGATACTGCTGCTCGAAGCCTTTGGTGAGTAAGGTTACTTCGTTCAGTTCAGTTGACTTGAAATTGAGTCAGTGTGTGTCCTCTCTATGGTTCTAATCAAATAATGTAATTATGTAAATTAAAATGATGATGACGTCTTGATCAATTTTCTGATCCAGTCAAGTTTCATCTTGACTCCGATTCCGTTTTTATATGTGCTCAAGATCATGTTAATAAGCTTTGAATTTTTTTTATTTTTTGTGTCATGCTTAACTTGACTAGGTACCAGAAATCCAACAGCCTCAAGACAAACCAGAAATTCAATTCCAAGTACGAATCTACGACAAAATATACCCGCGATTTATTTAGGAACGAGAAACGAATTAGTAGTGAACAGTAACGTTAGTAGTCAGACTATTGCCGGAGCTGCCTCAAGATCCATTTATTCCATTCCTGTCCGAACCGGGACAGGAGAAATACGTCGAGCTTCCGTGATTGTTTTACACAATCTGAGAAATCCATCTGCAGCACAAAATATTCGCTTCGTTCAAATCCATCAACAGCCACAGCAACCACAAGTCCCACAAGCTATTCTCGAAGAACTTCCACCTTCTTACGAAGAGTGTGTAGAGATTGAGGACGATTCAGATCCTAAATACCTACCACCTCCACCCTATTCACCTTTCCCTTCATACAACGTAGTTTAGTTGATTGAAATCTGGAGTTTTTAATCATTATTAACTTTGTTTAGGAAACTAATACAACAATAAGTCATCATTCGCTTACCTACGTAAGAACTTTTAAACTTTTTATCACATTAAGTTGAATCAATCATCATTAATTATACTTAAGCATGAATTTTTCCATTTTTCTTCACCCTCGTCATAAACTAAAATTGAAGTTATAGAATTACATATCCACAATGGAGTAGTTTTTGTATATTTTTACAAGTATATAATATATAAATAGGTACTTAAATATAGGTTAAATATGTTACCACAACGAGTAGCCTATCAAATAATCAAAAAACTTTCACGTTTAAAATGCATAAGGTCCCACAGGTTTAGAATAGATATAGAATAAATTAATATGTAGTATAACTTGACTTTCGAACTCGCTAAAAAGATTATTCACAGATAATGACTACAGAAAATACCGAAAAAGTAAATATGGAATTCCGAACAGTCTGGTCCTCTGGTCGACAAGATCAATCGTATCTAACTTAAGTACAAACAAATCTATATTTTATACTGCAGTATATGCATAACAAACCAAAGAAAATAAATTCCAAAATATGAAATACAACGATATAGTGAATTTCACACTGGCTAATTTCATTCAAACATACCTATTTGTAAATATGCATTTGGGACATATTATATTTAAAGCTATTAGTATTACCCTTATCTACTGATATTGCAATGGGGCTCATGCTGATTTCTAATTTAACAATCATTCATCTCTTACCAGTCTGTAATTAAGGTTAACGATCCATTTTATGAATTAGGAACTCATCTCACAACACAACCTACTCATCTTTAAATTCTCGATTCGATAAAATGCGTGTAATCACAGATGGCGAAAAAACTCAAACTAAATTCCACTGGTTAAAGGCACCTACTTCTGTCAACAGTTAATGTCCGAGTCCGGAACCTGTGAAAGTGCCTTTGTCTTTGGTCTTGATACTTGATACTGTCAGGAAAAGTGGAGAAAAGTCAGGATTCTTATGCATTATCCACTTTGGGAAATCGTTGAGTTTTAAAACATGAAAAAGTCCGAATGCGGGAAAAAAAGGGACATGGATACCAATACAAGGAAATGTGGAAACTTTACTTAAACTATGGCAAAGAGGTGAACGTGAACTTTATTAGGGACAATTATTACTGTGACCATGTACATACACTATCACGAATAGGTACTCGTTACTGGTTCCGGTTTTGAACAATCGCTTTGGGCAGTGCGGCTTCATTTAACTACAATAACTCAAGCATGAATAGTGACAATGGACAAATGAGATTCAGAAAATATAATAAACACAACCTGTATATAGGTTCATACGAAGTTTGTAGTTCGAAACTTAAAAATATCTTCATTCGGGTTCTAAATTGTGCCACCTGGTACGGTTCGTGTACTGCGAAGTATGGGAAGTGGGAAGCACTAAAGCGTTTCGAATTTTTAATAATAAATACTTGCAAGCCTTCCGACTCCTGACCCCGATGCCGTAGTATGAATCTGCCATTATAGTACCTACTATGTTTTCACTACGTGACAAAAAACCTATTCAGTTCAATAAGTTGTAAACAATGGTTTCCACTTTAAGATGGTTCGGTATTCATGGTATTGCTTAAAAATGCAGTGAAAGCGGCAAGAGACAAAGTAATAACTTTATTACACTGTTACCCACAATGGTAGTGGCCGAAATGGCACAGTAAAATATAAACACACTTTAAGGGCAGACGTCGAAAATTGTTTGTTAGACCCTGGTAACCATATAAAACTAATGGAAACAATAAAAAAAGCCGAAACGGAGGCTTTTTTCATTAAAACAAGTTCAAATTTGAAATCTACATACAATTTTGAGCCTAGGTCGCTTTGAAATTATTCCTGCGTTATTTTTAAAAAG
>JAAXYX010005966.1:0-10257 GCA_036851915.1 Ptenothrix huangshanensis
TCTAGGAATGATACTCACAACTGAACCAGCTTCAGCCACAACGGTTTCTAGTCAAACCACGCCATCTTCAAGTCAAACGCCAGAGGCAATAACCACCACATCCAGGACTGTGGATGAAACGACAGTCGATATTCTAACGAGAACGCAAAATGCCTCAACTGTTCGATTTATGACTACTGTTAGTCCTAAGGAGGAACCAACAACTCTCGAAGCGGGCATTACCACTTACTCACCCGAAACAACATCACGCGCGGGTACTACAGAGAGAGGGACAACAGAATATGTTCATACAACTTCCAAAGTTAATATTGAGCTGACGACAGCTGGAGGTATAGATACCACATCACGACCTGAAGAAGGAAGTACAGAAAGATCCACTGCTTCCCCACGTGAAAATGAAACTATGCCAACCACCTTTATTCCCGGTGTGAGTAGAGATGACATTGTTACTATGGAGTTGACAACTGAACCAACAACCGCAACTTCTATAATTACCGCTAAGCCAACTAGTGTAAGTAGTACTACTGCCGGAGCTGTTGTCACTACAACCACTTCCGGTCAGGAGACCACTCTTTATCCTGCTACAACTGAAAGAGGCATGAAAGATACTACAGTGTCCGGTGGAACTACTTTCATGAGCCCCCTGAATGAAACAGATTTAACCACTACAATGATCTACCCTGAAAGTACAGATATACCGTTGAGAAATCGTACGTTCGACACTACAATTCGGCCACTAATAGAAAATTTGAATTTAACAACGACTCGGTACGAGGAAGATAATGTCCAGCACACTACCACCAACTTACCATCCGAAGGAAAAACAACAACTGGTTTCGTTCACACAGGTGTAAGTAGTATAGAAACTACAACAGTCGGTTCGAAATCAGAATCGATTGAAACAACTACGGGAATTTCATCTGAGTTAACAACAATTAGTTCTGTGACTAGAGTAACCTTAACTGGTAGACCTTATAAGGGCGAAGTAACCACGGTTACGATTCCGACTAATACTGAAACATCCACACACATGGACTCAACAGAAATGACAACTTTGTCTTCTGTGGCAACAAACGTATCCACATACGAAGCTGTTCATCCACGACTAGACAATACAAACATACTGTGTGACTCCAACGACGATTGTATCTCATCTAGGGTTTGCATTTTTCAACATTGCGTTGATCCTTGTATCGTATTCCCCATTTGTGAGAAATGTTTTGTAAATGATCATAAGCCCGTGTGTTCTTGCCCTCGCGGAGTAAAGGGGCCAATGCGAAATTGTACAGACACATCAGGTAAACATTTCACACAGAATCAGGCTTGATAGCTGACCAGGCTGAAATAGAATTTGTGGGATCGCCCCAACTGCAAGGCATGCCTTCGCCGTAAATTGCCATCGCCATTTCAGCCATTTTTTGAGCCATTTTTTAAATTTTATTTTTACGAAGAGTATCAAGCATCAAAGCTAGCCAAAGCCATTCAAAAAATACGCAGTATTGTTAAATAGTGGTGTGTAATTTTATATTTTATTTGCAGATTTGCATGATTGCAAGAAATATATGTAGTAGTTTCTATGTTTATTATTTGCCGCAAGTCCTTAGGAATTTTAAGTATTAGTTATTTAATTTACTATAGGTGCCTCAAAGTACACATTATGCCATTTATAGCTGATCTCGTCCGCTGCAGCTGCAGTGTTTGCCAAAGCCCAGCATACTATTAGTTACATAATTTAGATTACACAATTCTTAGATTTTATAATTTAGTAATCCGTGCAAGTAATCCGTGCAGTCTTTTTGTGCGAGAATGAACATCGCTGCCTAGTCAAACTTTACAAAAATACTCCAGCAAGCTACTTTTGTGTCACACTAACCATACCTCAAAAATCCTCCTCACTACATCAGTGCTTTCTTAAATAAAAACTTATGCAAAACATTATCCTTTGCCACTAACATGCTTTATTGTCCACACAATTTGTAGTGTATGGGTTACAAGCTTTAAAACTTTCTATTTAACGCATTTCAGCATTTGTGTACATACATAATAATAATAATTGTTTCCAGTCTTTTCAAATCACTCCTTCAACTTAAAACTGGTTTTCTTTCATCTTTTCAATTTATATAGATATATTTATATGTGTTTCTTTAATCTTCTATCACTATCGATTTCCTTTCAAAAAATATTCTCAAATTAAAATCCGGCATGTCCTCAAAATTGATTTCCGATCCAGATTATGATAATGCTCATGATTTATAATGCATCCAGTCATACCTATAAACACGTTTATACCTATAAACAAAACAAAACGAAAAAGTACTCATAGCTTACGTAAAACTTATTAATTTTGAAACACTAACTTATTGTGATTGTAACTGGGGAAGAATCTTTAATCATGCTATGCAATTGCATGAGTAATAATACTTTATAATTTACAATAACTACGTACATTATGAAACAGCTAAACAGCTTTAACAGATTATATTATTTTTTTCAACTTTTATTTCTAACTTTTATATTTTTATTGTATGAAGATGAAATGAGAAGCGAACTCAAAATCAAAAAAAAGTTTCTTTTATATTTAAATCCAAATAGAGTTTTTCAAATTACATACATAAAACTGTATAAAAATAAATTTGATATGGGCATTGTTAAAATTCCAGATGTGATTCGTAGTGCTCTAGAATTTTAATAAAGCAAACTCAAAAGTGTTCTTGACACGAGACATAAAGATTTTGATAACTCAGCTCCTCCTGACATTTTTAGCTTAATTTTTGCTAAAAGCATGTTCAACGCTAACTGTATTTTTTATGCATTTAATCTCTCACAATTTCTACATTTATATTACCGTGACGTGACTAAATGTTATGTTGACTGATTAATTACAGGAGGGTGCTCAAGTAACTCACAGTGCCCATCCAAATTGGCTTGTATTAATGGACTTTGTGGAGACCCATGCAGGGCAAGCAATCCTTGTACTAAAGATCAAGAGTGTGTTGTCGAAGAACATATCCTAACATGTGTATCCAGTAAGTTATTACCTTTATATTCTGTTGGCATCCTTTCATTTGAAAAAGCTGTCGAAAGCAAAAAAAATGTTGGACATGTAATAAAAACCAAGTGTTAATTTTAAAGGTCCCAAGAGAAATTGCAATTGTCCACCAAATACTCAGTGCAATGCGTTGACTGGAGAGTGCATTCCAGGTAAGAATCGTGGTTTTCATTCTCCTCGACTTGTTGTGCGTACGATTATGTTGTTCTATTCTAGTCGATTTTTAGGACTGCAAGAAAAATATGGTCTCATATGATAATTTTTGTGTCTAGCACACCATACAATTAGAGTACAAAAATATTGGTAATGAACAAGACTAATTACGATGATAGTCCACATGATATTAATAATAATAATATGAATAATAATAATAATTACTAGTAATTATAATGAGTGTGATTGTTGAGTGAGTGAGTGAATGCGTGTGTATGGTGCAAGAGTAAATTATTTGTGGAGCGATGTGAACACGATTAACTATTAAACACAAAAAACAACTGCGGGACTCGAATCATCAATTAATATCGTCGTGAGACGGGGGGAAATTAATATTGGATGGAGAGGGGCAGCCCATTAATATTTCAACGGAATTTTACACCTACATGCACTAACCAGCCAAAAAAGCCAAAAATTTATCAGGTTATAATATTCACATTTACACAAATCATTTATAATAATTCTCATCATTTTTTACATTTTTACAATTTTAATTTTCATGCTATATATTTAACTATATAATATTTTTTAATTGTATTTTTTATTGTTTATGTCTAGTCCTAACATGTTTTTATTTATTTATATATTAGCAATGGCCATGCATTTGGCTTTTAATAGCTTTTGTACATTTCAAACAATGCTTCTTTTCTTGTCTGTTCTTGTATGTATTTGTACATTTTTTATTAATCATTTGCTAAAATTTCTTGCAATATTTTTGTCAGCTGTCAACACTTGCTCAACTCAACACTCTCAACACACACAAACTTTTTAATTTTTGTTTTCTTGAACACTCTATTTTCATAATTTGATACCACTGATACTCATGCCCTTGTATGGTAACTATGAATATAACATCTAGATCGAACGTGCAAATTTTATCCATGTTTATATATCAGGTTCTTGTATATTTTCTGTAATTTATTACCACCCAATTTTTCACGAGGGATCGTTGATCCATAATGATTGTAATCTGCAAACGTGAATCCCTTGCATATAACCACATATATGTCAATGTAAATATCCATCTGGATGCAGAAATGCAGTCCCAAGTTACTATTCTGTAATCGACTAATACTGGCTTCAAACCAAACTAAAGGAAATATTTAAAACAAATAATTTTCCATTTCACACCCAGATCATGTTAAAATTAGCTCTGTAAGAATTCTCATGAACATCATAAAATTAACAAATCTAAAGTAAGTTTTTTTTCGAAAAGAGTGTTGATTTTGAATATCAGCTTATTATATATTAAGAAGCCTGAATGCATGAGTATTTGTGTTTCTGATGTAGTACATTGCTGTGTATGAAATAATTGTTACATATAACTTGACGGTTTTTATAAAATGCTGATTCAATCAAAGCGACAACGACGGACACAGACGACAGGCAGAAATTGTAACCGCAAACTGTAATATATTTGTATAATTAATCCTCGATAGACTGAAGCAGAATAGATAGAAAATAAACCAGAGTAAAGTATTGTTTGTTGAGTAGTAGCCATAAATTTAGTAGTTAACGATGACTGCTGCTGCTGCTACTGCTGCTGCTAGCATATTTACGGGAGAAATAAATGTCTGCGAACAATTAACGTAAATGAGGTCGCTTTTTATAACAGGACTGGTAACAGGAATGATTGGAACGAATTACTGTAAAATTACGGAAGATTGCAGCTATGATGAATTTTGCATTAATAACGCCTGCATTAATCCTTGTAACTTGAGCGACTGTGGTCTTAATACTGACTGCTACCCGTACTATCACCGGCCCGTATGCGTTTGTAAACCAGGGTTATTTGGTGATCCGTTCTTAGGATGCTATGATTACTTGGGTAATCCACAGTTTATCCCCTCTCTTCTTTTCCCTATACCTTCTTCTGACTGTCTTTATTTCATATCGTTCATAGTTATTGTGTACCTACTAGGTCTCTTTTTTTTTGTTTTTATTCTTTCTTTGTCTCATACGAGCATGATGGATGATGATGGAAATTCTCATGAAAATTCTCTTTCCATTATTAGGCTGTAAAGTATTAGTTTTTATTACTGTCGTTCTTGTTTACTGATATCCGGAAATTTTGTCCCTGTACATTTGATCCCTTGACATAAGGTCCCCGAACCCCATAAAGGACAGTTTGTTTCCTATTTCAAACCTGGCTCATGTAAAATTGTGATTTTTGATGATTAAACATTTCACCGGGCCACTGTATTGTGCCGTCCTTGTATTTGTACATAAAATATCTTACAGTACTGTACAAACAGAATCAAATACTTAAATGTATTTGAAATCACAATTGAAGATCTTAGCCACGGGTACATTGTACATATGGAGCACGTTTGTCCCGGGACCTAATGTCCATGGGCTAATTGTCCGTGAATCTGTTTACTGTCTGTACTTACTTTTCCCTTTTCAACTTATCACACAAACAACAAAATCACATTTTTATCAATTTCACTGACTTTGAATTCTTGTAAATTGAAATTAGTGAGTCAGTTCCGCTGTCGGTTTAGCTTTTAGAATGTCAGCCCACAGAGGTATTTCACATTTTTTTGTAATTGAACATGTACAGCAACTATAATTACCTATATGAACCTAAAACACTTTCTCTTTGCACATGAACAACTTGATACTTATACTTTATAACTCACTGACACCGTTTCTGTATTACGTCTTACACAAATCTCGTCTCACTTGGCCACAATTGTACCTATAGTATAGGATAGACTTTTAGGCTGCTCTAGATTTTTTCGACTTTGAATTACCTACATTTATTTTTGTTTGCCGCCGTGCCGCACGCATAGTATGTTCTTAGTATTTTGCAAGCTTTTGCTTAAATTAGGATAACCAGGACAAATTATACAGGATTTTTTAGAAAACTTCTTCACACAAGGTCAAAGTCAAAAGTACAGATACAGTACCTACTTCTGTGGTCCATACGATACGAAACCACATGATACGATACGATTTAAAAGACACTCAAGACAACTCTGTCTCTCTGTCTGTGTAATAACACTAATAACACAAAAAACAGGAAGCACCAACACTTGAGCAACACTAACTTTAACAATCCTACTGGTAAGTGTATAAAATCCCCAGGTAATCTTATAATGACACTAACTAATGTTTCCATCGTCACTTTCATCTTTAATTTAGAAATTAACTATTTTAATGACATTCCAACACGTGGAATAATTAATTCAAACTATATAATACTATCAAAAATAATCCCAATCAAGCCAATCATCAATCATCATGCATGGTTCACTTGAAAGTATATCTACTTCAATTAGATTTCATATCAATATTTCATACATGAATACAAAAAAAACAGTATCGACTCGTATGTTTTCAGTAATACTATCCCTCCTTTTTTGTTATTGCTTAAATCAAGTTTTTATGTTGTGTTTTCTTTCGAATCTTTCTGTGTAACAATGACTCAATTAAGTATTATTATACTTTCTCTTTGAAATTACACTATGACTTTTGACTTTCGTAACAATTACTCGTTTATTTTGGAGTACGATTTTCGATTAGATTAAATAAATAAGATTTTAATTGATGGGTTCAATGTTAACTAGTTGGTTGTACCAGCGACAATGAATGTGGTCCGGATCAGTTATGTTGGGATGGAAAATGTGCTAAACCCTGTGGTGTTCGTGATCCCTGTGGATCCAATGCACTTTGCTACAATGCTAATCACGCCGCCTTGTGTCGATGCAAAGACGGTTATGTTGGGGAACCAACACGAGCTTGTGATCTCCCTCACATTACCCAACCAGTGTGCCAATACAATGAAGACTGCCCACCCAACAAATTCTGTGATCGTTTAAATCGGTTATGTCGGTCTCCGTGCATGCAAGACTCTTGCGGCCCCAATGCAGAATGTTTCAGCGAAAATCGCCTGGCTGTTTGTAGATGTTTTAATGGGTTTGTCGGAAATCCGTTCACGGGATGTACCAGACGTAAGTCGTAATCAGTAATAACTTGAAAAAATTGAATGCGATCCGTTGAAAACATCAAACGCATGGGTAATTATATAAAATTGGTTTACTAATTAAACGTCATTTTGAATGGAAAACAGCACCATCTGGTTGTAGAAGTGATAATGAATGCCCATCCCATTTGGCTTGCTACCTAAGAAAATGCGTGTCCCCATGTCGCTGCGGTACAAATGCAGTTTGTGAGGTCAGAGACCATAAAGCAATATGCAGCTGTTCCCCAGGATATGAAGGCGATCCAACAAGAAACTGTCAAGGTGAGCTAACGTAGTCATTTTGAACGGCTGGTAATGCTAATTCAGTATTGAATTCAGTATTAGTGTGTGTAATAATTAATGACTTAAATTGGATTCAAATACGTTGTGAAATGTGTTTTCAACAGTCCGTGGAGATCCTTGCAATCCTTCACCTTGTGGAGAAGGTGCTTTATGCGAACTCAGCAATGGAGCTCCGGTTTGTTATTGCCCTAGAAAAACGACAGGAAACCCTTTTATTCGATGCAGTAAGAAAATTTCATTTTATTATTCAGTTAGTCTAAATGCTTCGACAACAAAACAAACTCTTATGCTTTGTCATCTTTTCTCTTTTCCAGTTCCCGAAGGTTCACCCTGTGAGCCTAGCACTTGTGGACCCAATGCCGATTGCCGAACAATAAATGGACGTCCTCAATGCTTTTGCTTGCCTTCTTACATTGGTAATCCTCCAGCGAGTCCATGTAAGTTGCCAGCGCAGCCTTGCAATCCATCACCTTGTGGACCTAACACGATGTGCTCTATCATAAATGGATATGCCACATGTACTTGCATTGATGGTTATATCGAGAAAACAAACACGATTCAAGGCTGTGTAGTTAAGCAAAATCCATGCGAACCCAATCCGTGCGGTCAGGGGGCTGTTTGCGATACAACCCGAAATCCACCTTGTTACTGTCCCATCGGAACTCTTGGCAATGCGTACTACAACTGTTCTTCACCTGGAAGACAGCTATGTAGACCAGGTCCTTGCGGTCCAAATGCTGAATGTTTCTTGATGAACAATCAAGAAATATGCAAGTGCAAGATTAATTTTGCCGGAAACCCTTATGAAGGATGTAGACCCGATATCAACCCTTGTTTACCTTCTCCATGTGGGCCAAATACAGAGTGCAACATTCAGTTCGACCGAGCTGGTAAAATTATATTAATACATATATTAAGCGTATGATTTTTTCCAGTATCCGACATTTATTCCTGAAGTTGATTCCCACGTAAAGGCACTTTGATAAACATGCATTATTTAATTTTCGTGATTGTATTTTAGTTTGCTCGTGTCGAGTTGGATACAAAGGTCACCCTGTAAGTGCCAGGGGATGTCAACCTGAATGTTCTAGTCATCAAGACTGCCCAACCACAAAAACTTGTATTAACCAAAACTGTAGTGCCGAGTTGGATACAAAGGTCACCCTGTAAGTGCCAGGGGATGTCAACCTGAATGTTCTAGTCATCAAGACTGCCCAACCACAAAAACTTGTATTAACCAAAACTGTGTTGATCCTTGCCCTGGTGCTTGCGGAATTGACGCTGAGTGCAAACCTCAGGTAACTTCTTCGTTTCTCACAGATTCATTCTGGTTTTCCTAATTCCGCTAATACCTATGAATGTAACTGAATGTGTCAATTTTTTGTATGCAAACAGGAGCATAGACCTGTCTGTTTCTGTTCGTACGGGCTAATCGGGGATCCATATGTCAGATGTCATCAAAGTAAGAGCATCAATCTGAACTAGATTGAATTGGAAATTATTTAAAATTACTCGTGCCTAAATCTATTGAAATTTTATTAATTCATTACCTGCCTCTATTGCAGAGCCAACCCCCGTTTACCCACCTGTTACAAGTCGCCCACCTCAAAAAGTAGATCCATGTCAGTCAACTCCTTGTGGCCAAAATGCTTATTGTAAGCCAGTGAACGGTAACGCAGCATGCTTCTGCAACCTTGGTTATTTTGGGGATCCATCCAGAGCTTGTCGACCAGAATGTGTCCAAAGCACAGACTGTGCCGACCATCAAGAATGTCGAAATCTTAAATGTGTTGATCCATGTATCGGATTCTGTGGAGTTAATGCTCAGTGCAAAGTAACTTACCACAGAGCAACCTGTGAATGTATCAATTCCTTCTACGGCGATCCTTACAACCAGTGTACAAAACGTAAGTTTCAGCGCTCAGTACGACATCTGCTTGTATTTTTGTAACTACAATCAACAACTTGTAAGCATGGTACGAAGTAATGTTTAAATGCAGAGTTAATCATGAAAATTTATACTATTTTACAGGGCCAATAGTTGTAAAAAATCCGAACCCACCTGCTCCTGCCTACTTACCTGTGCCAAGCTATGAAGATCCCTGTTCACCGAACCCATGTGGACCTTATTCAGAATGTCGCGTTAGGGATGGTAGCGCTCTATGCTCTTGCATTCAAGGATATTTTGGAACTCCATGTCGCCCTGAATGTATGAGAGATTCCGAGTGTGCAAATAATCGAGCTTGTATTTCTCTTCGATGTGCCGATCCTTGTATTGGAGTCTGTGGAATTAATGCGGAATGTAACGTCATTCAACACGTACCTGTTTGCTCTTGCAAGCCTTTCCATGAAGGTGATCCATTTACCGCTTGCAACAGACGTCCAACTCCTGTAATACCCAAAACACCCCAGCCGCGACCTCGGCACCCTTGTGATCCTAACCCTTGCGGAGACAATGCCGAATGTACATCAAAGGATGGAGTTACTCCTACATGCTCTTGTAGACCGAATTACTTTGGAAATGCTATCTTGGGATGTCGACCTGGTAAGCTATCTATTTGGCGTAGGATTAAGTTAATTATTTTTAATTGTTGTAAATACCGGCTTTTTCTTCACATTTCTTTTGAATTCCAGAGTGTGTTTTGAACACTGACTGTCCAAACGACAGAGCGTGCTCGAACTACAAATGTGTCGATCCTTGTCCTGGAGTTTGTGGAGTTGGAGC
>JAAXYX010005967.1:0-10255 GCA_036851915.1 Ptenothrix huangshanensis
AAAGGAATTAGAATGGAAGCAAATGAGGAAAATCTTTACCCAGATTTGATTCCAAAGGCGGTTATATAAACGGAAGCAATATGCCTGTAGAACCTGAACGGGGAACGCCTACACACTACGTAGTAGTAGAGCGGCATGATGAAAAAGGAGAAAAGGAGCTGAGACAGTACTTCGAGAGTAAGGAAGTACATGATAGGCCTCGCATTATCAAATGGATTGCTATTATCCATAAAGTTCCCAGTTACCGTGGAAATAATTGCAATAGGTGCCAGCCTAAAGATTTTTTGAGCGATGGATTATCATAGCACGTAACAAGTTTAAGCAGTTTTCAAATTCAAATCAAATGCTTGCTATCAAATCAAAAGACTCACTTACCACAATGCCCACGAAGCCATTTGTAAAAAAATCTCGGAAAAACTGATGAAAACATTGACAAAAGAGCGCGATGCTTCTCCAGCCATGAGTGAGCAAATGCCTATAAAGACAGATAAAAAAATGATCCCTGCTATGTTTTCATTTTGCTCCCACACGTGTTCCACAGCAAAGCTTGATAATGGTCTTCGTGTGCTTGTGTCTGGAAATTGATGCACGAGTTGTTTAAAATTACTTTAACGAATTCATTTCCAAAATTCCAAAATACCCCAACATCATAATTAAAAATGGAGTAATGAAAATGAATGAACCAAAGAAATACTTTATTTTACGACCCGAACAAGCATAAATAAAAATCGACTTACTATCATTCCTGTATTCGAGACAACTCGAATATCTTGTGCCATTTTGTTGGTCGTCCGGCCAAGATAAATCCGGGCCTGTTGATTCCTGAATTCATATTTATATTAAACACATTTGTCAGTCATATTTTTACACATAAACATAAACACAAAATATTCTGAAATTTCAGGAATTTGTATACAATAAATTTCCCAATATTTTTGATAACTTATGGAAAAAAATTGATTATTTCTGAAATTTCTGTTTTGACAATGGAATTAGTTGGACATAAAATATAAAGGTTAGTTTCAAAATTTTGCTGATACTAATATTAAAATGTCTGCATTGCATTAATGCATTCACTCCATTTTTTCAAAAAACTGATAAACTAGGGATTTGAAAATTACCGCTTCCCCAAAAGAGTTAATGATGCTTGCGTGGAACATCCTCCTGAAACAAAATGACTTGACATTTATTTGTAAAAGCGGAAAAAGGTAAAGGATTTTTTTAAAAATAAAAATAAAAAATGAATCGTTTCAACGCAACCTAAAGGCATCCAATAGAAAGTCCCACGGTACGTAGCATCTCGTATTGTCATCGACCGAAGCATCGCTGAACAAGAACGGACAAGTCTCTCCACAAATATCTCTGGGACAGCTTGGATCTAGCTGAACGGCTTGCGTTCCCAGTGGCAGGATCATGAGAGTTCCAAATGTGGATGCAACTATCATCGAGCAAAAGAGGTAGAGGGTGCATCGCATGGTGATGAAGTTCCAGGTTTTCAAATCCATGGACCCAATCGCAGCAATGATGGAAGAGGAGGTGAGAGGAAACCTGAGGCAGGAGAGGATGTTTCTGAAGATTGCTCCTGGAAACTCAAGGTACATGACATTTCGTGGGGTCCAGAAGCATTTGGGCATCGCGAATCCAACCGCAAGCGAGAGGATAAGCGCGAAAAAAAATGCTCCAAGATTAAGGTAAAATTGCAAATGTTCTTTGTGCGATAATTTATGAAAAATGTCCGTATCATCTGGCAAGGACGAGCCATCTCCGGTGCTCCCGGTCGTCCCAGTCCCTACACTTGTCCTCGGCCTCGACGCTATTAATCTCGAACGTTTACGTTCTTTACCTTCTCCAACTGGTTTCCTAGAGACTCTTCTCTGCATAAAATTCGGCTCTGAGTGAGACCGACGATGAGTCTCGAAATCTTTCTTGCGCCCCGGTTTCGGATCGTGATCGTGATCATGATCATGATCCTGATCCTGATGATGATGGTGATGATCATGATCATGGTGATGATGTTCATGATCATGATCCTGATGCTGTTTGTTTCCATGCTTCGATTCCATCCTTGGTTGGATGGTCTTGTGAGCTTATGACTAGGACTAGGACGTAGACCAAGTAGTAAAAATAATGTTTTATTTTAAAATAAACCCCTGCCTGTTTTTTAGATATGCACGAAGACGACACGCTTTTTCGAATTTCAATTCAACTAAAGAACCAAACTAAAAAACGCAGATTTTGTTAAAATGTTCACCGAAACGATGCAGCCTGCGACAGGAAAATTTGTAGACGAAACGAGATTTTAATGAAGAAAAGCAGGAGTAGGACTGAAGGACAGTAGGCGTGGCGTAGGGCGTAGGAGTCGTCAATCTCAATGACCGATATTATTGTTGGATGGGAATGGGAATGGAGATAAAGGAGAAGAAAAGATTCTATTTCGATTCATTCAGATTCAGATTCAGATTCAATAATTAATTTGTCAAAAGTTGACTCATAGTAAAATTCTTTCTACGCATTTAAATCTTGGATATTCTTTAGAAATCAAAAATTAAACAACTAGTCCTAATTTATTGCTAGTTTGCATGACAACAGCCGTTTCAGAGAAAAATCTTGAATTGTTGGCAAATCTTTACGATTACGTACATGCATTATGAAAAAAAATGAATTAAGTCATAACATAACCAGTTTTTGAAAAAAAGTAATTGCATTTATGTAGTCCAGCTACCTTGCAGCAGCCTATGGTATGATTTAAGACTGAAGAGTTATTTCACGAGGAACCGGAAAGCACAAAATTTTTGCATCTCAGAAATGCTTCAAATTGATACTTAGTGTAGAACGCTCGAATTTAAAAATACAAGTTCAAAGAAAGTTGGAAAAATCTTCCCGGGTACGTACGTAGGAGGGATCCGGGTATCAGCAGTAGATCCAAAATGCCAAAGCCAATAATGGACCGATTTTGATCTGGTTTGTTTTAAAAGGCAAAGAAATAGATTCTCCATAACCCGAAAATTCAGTTTTTTGAATTTCGAAAAACTAAAAAATGTAAAAAAAATTTACGTAATATAAAATTTAACAAAAATTATTTGTTTAAAAAGTGTGCTTTTGCATCACTTATTTTCGAAAAATCATGATTCGAAGAAACCTGAAGGGTCCCCTCTTTGGTCCCCTCGAGTATGAATTTTAAATCGCATTCCGTTTTTGTGTAAAAATTCTAAGTTAATTACCGCGTTGTATGTATTGTTAACAGAGATGCCTGTAACAAAAATGTGTATGTACTAATCGTTGCAAGAAAATCGGTAAACTTTTAAATTGTGGTCAGATAAAAATTCTGTAAAGTTTTCCACTGGTATCTCAATATAAATATAAAAGCAAGAGAGATCACTATTAATTTTTACAGTAGATTCTATTATTATACATATTAGATCATTTATATTAGGTACCTTTTATGCATTTATTCTTGGTAATAGGTAATTCTATTTGCCGTAATTCAAATTCCTTTAAAAGCTTATTTTTTAACCTTGGTTTCCAGAAACTGCAATTTTTTCAAAAATGTTTTAGTTCGGCTTTTGAAGGAAAATAAAACCCGGAAACCTGGTTCAAAATGATTTGTTTGCAAAAGGTTAAAAAAGTGGCAACGATATACAAAATGTTTTGAAATGATTTTACGCTTTCTGATCACGATCACCTTAATTAGTTTTTTCCTATACTAAGCTTCAAGATTATAACTGGGCGAAGACGACAAAGATGAGCTGAGCTGCCTCGAAATGAATTTGTTAAAATTAATTGATAGTGAGTATGAGGATTAGATTACCGTAATTCAGGTTTTTTCATATTTGTTATACATTTTTCCGTAATTTATTCTGAGTAATAAAGATTAATTATCGAATTAATTAGAATGCTTTTCTAGCGCCCATTTGCATACCTTATAATCGTAGCTGAAGTAGTTCATTAAAACCATTCCATTGTTTCAAAATAATTAACATTTATTTCCAGCACATAAATGCCTAGTTTGTAAAGAAAGCCTGCTTCGAAAGAGAGCCGGCCTCCAAAGCTAGCCGGGAAGAGACGTCAATATTTACAATGACAGCCTGGGCTCTTATTTCAAGTTTTACGGTAATGCATCTTAGGCCATAAAATTGGGATTATCTGTTCGGTTTTGAAACAGACTAATCCGTGATTAAAAAACAACACATCAGATGTCTTTAAAAGTTCAAATAGATTGTTCATTTCTTACAGTGTGAGCAGAAAAATTGGGATTGGGTTTGAATTTGAATTTGAATCCGGGTTTGACACCAAAAATTTTTTGCTTGTTAGTTTTTAGTGCATGGTTACTACGGTGTATAAGATAATATAAAGTTTTATTTTCTATCATTGAGTTTGTATTAACTAGTAACATTATTTTACTACTATTGTATTTTTAATTTTATTGTTATTCATTTTTTTTATCCCAGCACCTTGAAATTGGCGCATGAGATTTTTCCAATGCCCTGAAAATGAGGATTTGAATTTGATCGATCAACATTCATTTTCACTTATCTTACTTATTACTCTTTAGAGGTAAAGCAGTAGGCTATAGACCACCTTGGGGTGTAGGCAGAGACACAGACAGCTGCTAATAAATAAATTGTAAAAAATATTTGTGCACATTTTTAAAACAATTAAGACTTACGTTTTTCATCTCGAACCCATTCATTAATTGCGTGAAGCATCAAGATCAAGACTGTCCATTAATATTTAAACAAACATGGGAGTACTTTCCGTATTCCTGACCATTTTTTCCGCTGTAAGTACATAAATCATGACCATGATCAACTACCATTTCATTTTCATAATTGCCCTTTATTATTCGTGATGTGATAATGAATCGCAACTGGTTTCCATTCAGCTTGTATTGTTTTTGATTTAAGAGTATTAATTTGTTTTTCTTTTGAAATTTGGCAGGTATGTGGGTTGGGCATGATCACCATCTCAATAATTATGGTGATTCAGATACAGGATTTTTGGAAATTTTGGGTGAAGATAGTTCGACAATTTAATACTCAACCCAACGTTGAAATACCAGACGATCTTTACACTCACGTGCCCGAGTGGAGGGCAGCAATTTCTGCCGCCAGTCTTGGATTGATCGGCGGATTTATTCAATTTATGGTGGGAGCGGGTAGTGCGGGCGCAGCTCTGGTAAGTTGTGTACCAACTGAAGCTGACTTGCTCCCGTAATATGAAAGTTATTTGCTACTGTCGTAAATCTGGAAGATATGTATTACTATAAAACATTTGCACCTTTGCTCCAGTGCGCTGACAAGCGTTTACAAAAGGTGCCTTTGGTTCTCTCACACGCTTTCTTCGTTGTCGTGTTCGTTGCCGCATTTGCCGTGGGTTTGCACTACGAAATTGGGTGGGGCGGAAAGCTTCAGGTAGTCATACCCGGGACTTCCTTTACTACAGCAGCTTCTGCCAATCCTACTGAAGTTCTATATAAAGCTGGCGACGCATTTCTATCTGTCTTGGCAGCGGATAGCATTATCTGTTTTGCAATGGTTGTACTTTTCGCAGTTTGTGTGTAAAGCTACTTCAAACATAACAGTATTGCAATCGCCATGAAATTCCGCTGACATTTATAGCAATCAAGTAATATATTATACAGACCAGATTACAATGTCCTTTACAAAGTACAACTACAGAGCAAATATACTACCACAGAAGCAGAAACCAACAGGTATGTAGCAAGTAACCGTAAGTCAAAGTCAAGTTATGAAAAAATCCCAACTAGAAATAAAGTGCTACTCCTATTAAAGTACATTCTAATTTGAAATGTTAATTTATTTGATTGGTGAATTCCTCATAAGTGTCTCTATTTTATGCTCATTTTATCACATACAAAAATCACACCCGAAAATATTTCGGCATATCCTCGCGGCACTACGGCTTTTTTCAGACGACGTCTGGTATGATATCGCTCCAAATTCGGACGTAAACGACTACTCCGACAGATACGTAATTAAATTTGTCCAATTTTATGTCGTGTGTAATTATATAGATGAATATTTATTGTAGCATTCACTAATCGACTCAAGACTTCGCGCCACGATGGAGTCTGCGTAGTGCAGACAGGCAGCACGCCGGAGACGAAAAAGACTGAACGAAAAGTTGAAGTCGGCAGTGCATTCGTGTGGTTTGACTGAGTCAGTTGACTGTTAGTGTAGTAATTCATTTTCCAGTTCCCACTTCGTGTTCATTTTTGATTTCTCATAATTTTGATCTCAACTTGGATCTCAATTTTCAGTTTTTCAGTTTCCATTTACTTTAGTTAGTAATTAACTACTTGTTCACTAGTTCATTGTTGTGCTAACCGTTAATTCATTATTCAGTGCCCACAATAAAGCACACCGTAAGTCTGAATTCATTTTGTCTCATCAAGTCTCCGTCCATTGATTGTGGCCTGGCAGTGCACTTACGTAGGAGGAACCGCAGCCTTAATCATAATTATTTTAATCCTCATTTTTGCTTCACATCGAATTTCAGTAGGTTTCACTGACCCGGTGATATTTTCAGTGATATTATGATATGATTATGATGATTATTATGATTATATTATTTTTCAGAGATATTTTAATGTTAAATCCCATTTAAAATATTCCACATATGTTTCTAGCGAGACGGAGAAGGGAATTTTACGATTTAATAGTTCAGTGAGGACGACGGAGATGAGTGCATCAAGAATTGAGAAGTGCTGGAGAAATTGATAATTTCAATTGTTCTTTGGTTTAGGGTTGCAGCTGTGACGGTAGACAGTTGCCAGGTCAAATGACATCAATTAAATTGTTGATAGAATGCTCGATTGGCTTCGCACAGCATCTCCTTCGCCGCCAGGGGCAAGCAAATCGGGCGCGAAGCGCCTGATTTATTTCAACGAGATTCGAGTTCGTCAATATCATTTCGATTCACTTCATTACAACTTAGTTAGCAATATCATGCCATTAAAGTGCTAGTGATATTCAATTAGTATGACCCAAGATTTTAATTTGTTATAAACGAGCGACAGTCGATACAGAGATCGTCGGGAATCATCAAATGCGATCAATTCATCAATGAGTGCTAAGGTAGTTAAAATGGTTGGCAGTTAGGGTTACTACTCTACCCTATTTCGGTGTATATGTTATGTATTTTTTTCGTCGGAGCTAAACTGTATTTCACAATTTCAGAAGCTAAATTTCAGCATCTTTGACACCTTGGAAGGATGCAATCGTGACAATTGAAATCATTGCAGGAAACGCGATCAGAAATGAATTAAGTAGCAATTAAGCCGAAAATGCTTTAATATCTATAAAGAATTCCTGCAAAATAAACTCATTTTAATTTTTGTTTAAATGATAAAATACACAAAAACGACGAACTTTTTTAGAATCTACAAACGCACTTTCTTAATTTTACTCGAAAACGATGCAGTTATGGTTAGTAACTGCAACTGTAATTAGTAATAATACTGGTCAGTATTATTACTAATTTTATTACAAAAACTAATAACAACAAATTATTCAAAGTTCAAACAATTTACCTTGCCTCCAAACCCCCTCCATTTCCCTTGGCTCGGAACTTTATTTGCTTTCCAACCCCCTCCGCTCAAAATCCCGATCCATTCCTCTCCGGGCCAAATCTCCAAAATACATTTTTGTATCACTTGATGGATTTATTTGGTTATGTTAACAAAGGAACGTCATTTTTTGGGGAAGTAATGAGAAAAATGACAGAAAATCCTTAGGGGGAGGGTGGTGGTCAAAAAGGCAAATTTTTAAATTTCTTAATTTTTAAGTTTTTAAACCATACGTTTTACATATGCCCTTCGCATGCATTACCCCCATTTCGGAGCATGCAAAAATGACATCCTGGGTTTTGGGGGAGTAGAGTGTAAGAGAAAAATTATGAAAAATGAGAAGGGGAGGGGGTCTTAAGGTCTTAGATACAAAATGGCGTAATAATAATGACAAAATAGGGATTTTTAATATTTTCGATGTTCAAAATACATTTTTGTATCACTTGATGGATTTATTTGGGTATACTAATAAATAAATATCATTTTTTTGGGGGGGGGGATAAAGAGAACAATGATGTAAAATGATTAGAGGTAGGGGGTGAGCAAAAACGGCCCCCTAANAATAAATATCATTTTTTTGGGGGGGGGAATAAAGAGAACAATGATGTAAAATGATTAGAGGTAGGGGGTGAGCAAAAACGGCCCCCTAATCAGAGCTTACCTTTTGTAATGTCTCGATTTACTCCTCCTTTGAAAATATATATGTAGATGGTGTAAAGGAGTAAACCTTTGCACACTTGATCTTCCGTGTGGGATTTCCTTTGCAGCAGCCACAATTGCTTTGTTGTGTTCAGTCACGTCAATTACTTTGTGCTTCGTCTATAAAAATTTAACGTGATTATCTATCTTGTACGTTCAGTGATAATGGAAATGTCCACGAGGTAACTGTAACTAGTTGGGTCTATTGACTCTGATTAAACCTGTGGCTAGAAATCGTATTTAATTATATGCTGCGATGCTTACAGCTGCGTAAAATTAAATGCATACTTTTATGGGGTGTTATGATTATGCTTATACATATTGTAAATGCTGAAAACATTTTATGCTTTATCTATCTTGTATTAATATTTGATTATGAGCGATGCGATTTAATCTTCATCCACGTAGAGTCAGAATAACAAATTGTTTTTTAAGTGTGCGAGGTAAACTCAGTTATTTTTCATCCAGTTTATGAATAATGTGCATGAAAATAGAAAATGTATGGAAAATGCTACATAATCTCTATTTAAAGTAAGAAAATTGCAAATTATTACTAAGGCAACCAGAAAAATGCACTTGCAACTTTGCACTTGAAAAATACTTTTTGGGCTTTTCAAAATGCTAAAAGTGTTGTTTGTTATTTAAAAGTGCTAATATTAGGCTAAAGTTATAGTTTTTGGAGCTCAAAATGCTGTTTAAGCTTTTTGAAATTTCTTTTGTGATAGCGAAAAAAGGCGTTTTTTGAGTCTAAAAATGCTCAAAATATATTTTGCTCCCACCAAAAGCAAAAACGAAACCGATTTTAGTATTTCAAGTGCTTGGAAAAATATTCTAAAATTTAGACTTACAGAAGCTAACTTTTTTTCAAAAAGGTTTCCAAAATTGGGTCTTCGCAGAAATAGCTGCCCCTGCCACGGAACGGACTCCATTTCCAGGCTTATGGGTATTTTCTTTGAACAACTTTTGTTTTCATGCTTCCTAGAACTCCTAATATTTTTCGAAAGTGCACAGCAGTAATCTTATCATATGGTTTGTGAAAATAATTCAAAACCTAAATAAATTATGCATATGATAGAAAGTCTAAAAAGAATATCAGTTACATATGGAAGGCGTTTTTGACTCCAAACTCCAAAAATCCTCCAAATATTTGTTAGTTCTTCAGATAGCTAAAATAAGCCAATTTTAGTATTTTAAAGTGCTTTAAAATATTTTAATAATCAGGCTTACAAAAGCTACTGTGAATCGTTTTCAAAACAGGAAAAAAATCTTGAACCTGGAATACGTAACATATTTTGAAACTTTGCGCCCTTATATCGCGCGATGTTTTCATTTTAAACAAAAACTCCAAGAAAGCAGAATTAATTATGTACTTTTGTGGTCCGTACAATTTCAGTATCACGTAATTAACTGTTGTAATAAACGTGTGGCAACCCTATCATAGTCGTTGGTCGTTATTAGTGGAAAGTTTTGGAAAAATCAGTTTTTTTTGTTTTTTTTTTTGTTAAACTTCAATTTACGCAACACAACGCAGTTTGTCTTCATTTTTACAAAAAGATTACGCATGCATTTTAACCCTTAATCTGGCTACAGTTCATACTTGTTAAATAAAGATTGTTTAAGTCCAATTTACTTGCAAGCGTATAATGTGAGCGAATTATTATTGTTGATGAATTCATTGAGACTAGACTGCTAATGAGGATGTGACTATTAATGTCCATTGTCCATTTGCTATGTTCAGGCGTTGTTGCATAATTACTTACCCGAAGTAAGTCAAAGTGGACACAAACAAACTCCTGTCGGTACAAAGTTTTCTCGTTTAGCTCGTAAAGAGCAATTTAACGCTCCCAAGTCAATGAAACATTTTTCAAGAGACTTTTTTGTGGCTGGCTGAATGAATGTACATATCGTCGTTGAAGGTGCAAAAGTTAACATCCTCTCAGAAATCCCATAACGTTACGAAAAAGATGT
>JAAXYX010005968.1:0-10251 GCA_036851915.1 Ptenothrix huangshanensis
GAGGTCACCGTTACGCCCCATTATGAAGGGTCCTGAAAACGGCCATTTTTGCGTTACGTTTTGGGGTGGTGGGTCCTTTTTCGTCATTTTTAGCGTTACGTATTTTAAGCATGACCCCCAAGAGGTTTATATATACCGTTTTCTCGTATTTCTAAATAAACCTACCAGGGCAGTTTGAATACTGCTTTTCCCCTGACTGTTAATTATACCTCGTCACTCGTTGTTGGTTACCTATGTAAGGTTATGTTTAATTCGCTGTATTTTCAGTGACAGCAGTTACGATGGTCTGGGATTGCTGCTGAAACAGTGAACTTCCTGTTCCTGATCGAAAGAACGTAATTACTACTTTTGCTTTTTAACAGGATTTACAATTAATGACAGGAGTGATTAAACTAGTCCACATTATTATGAATGCATAAATAAATAGCTTCTTTCGCCCATTTATTTTTAAATTCAACTTAGAGCCATTCAAGTGCTTTACTGGATAAAGAAGTGTTTTTATTATAAACTCCCGAATTATCTAAACAATTTGGTAGTGGTATAAGTAGTGAAGTCATTGTGTACGAGTCATACATACATTACTCTAGAACTGTCACATTACATTCTTTAGTAGTCTTATCAACAAATATTTTAAAACAATCTAAACTTAAAATTATGAATCGAGAGTGTTGGCATAATTAAGCAGACGTTGTCTCCGACAAAAATTTCATAATGTATTATTCAACATGTGCAGGTCTCCCGGGATCTACCATTTGAACGGATCTTGTTTCTGTAAATAAAAAATACCAAATTGAAGGTAAAAGTTTTGCTTGTGGAAATTGTAAATTATACGAAATAGTAAGTAACTACTAACCTTAGCCCAACGAATCTGTTCTTTTGTCATTCGTCCCTTGTGCGTTTTTATTGTGATTGTTCCTGCACTTCCAGAGCTGCAGCTTTGTGCTTTAACGCTCAGAATACCCTCACTGTCAATTGTCATTGTGCAGTCCACCTTCTCTACTGAAACCTTGTTTCGTGGAATTCCATTGACACAAAATTCTCCTAGAAATTTGTTTTTCGCAGCAACGACATCTTCACCTTCGTAAACTTTAAAGCGGACGCTTGTTTGATTATCAAGAACTGTGCAATATCTTCTAACCCTATCGCAAGGAACGCTGGTGTTTTTCTCAATAATGACGCTCATAGTGTGATCATTATTCTCTATACCTATCGGAAGTGGAGTAACATCAGTCAGCTTAAAACCATCACCAATATTTGCTGCTTGTTCACCATTCAGCACAGCCGCGTGAATAGCTGCCCCACAAGCCACTGCTTCATCGGGATTAATCGAGGTGCACAAAATCTTCTTTCCATCAAAAAAATCTTTTAGGAGCTGCTGCACTTTTAGAATTCGAGTGGAACCACCCACCAACACGATATCATCAAGTTTCTCTTTATCAATTTTGGCTTGTTCGAATGTCGCTTGGACTTTTGCAATGCATTTCTCGAACAGATCTTTATTCAGGTTCTCAAATTCTTCTCGTGTAATCGTCTCCTTCAGTCCAAAGTCTCCATCAAGTCTGTCAACGTAGATTTCAAAGCTTGTCGAGCTCCCCAAGTGTCTCTTTGCTTCCTCACATGAATCCCTTAGCCGTCGCAATAGCTCACACGAATTTTTTTTCTCCAAAGGATCATCCGAATTTCGACCGCGAGCTAAATCGATTCCGTGCTTCTCTTTCACTCTTCTTATCATCTCTTCGACCATCCTGTTATCAAAGTCCTCTCCCCCAAGATGAGTATCGCCCCCAGTGGCTTTCACCTGGATGTCGTTTCCCTTGATCTGGAGAACTGCTACATCGAAGGTTCCTCCTCCCAAATCAAAAATGAGCACATTTCGCTCCCTTATCTCGTCTTTGCAGTGCAAATTGTACGCAATTGCTGCTGCCGTGGGTTCGTTCAAAATGCGAGCCCCTGTCAATCCAGCTATTTCAGCTGCATCCTTAGTCGCTTGTCGTTGAGCGTCACTAAAGTAAGCTGGTACCGTAATAACAGCTTGAGTCACTGGTTGGTTCAAAAAATCTTCCGCGTTTGCTTTCATTTTTGCTAACAGTTTGGCGGAAATCTCTTCCGGGTGAAAGACATTCCCCTGTACTTTGATCTTTGCGTGTCCACCGTCATCTACTACGAGGAACGGCCAAAGTTTGATATCATTCTGGACAATTTCATCGTTAATGGATCTCCCGATGAGTCTCTTCGCGTCGAATATAGTATCTACAGGGTAACGGGATGCTTGTGCTTTGGCTGCGTCACCAACCACAATCGTGTGGTCATCTCTGAAGGAAACATAACTCGCTGTTGTGGGAGACTGATTGAATTCTCTGTTGGGAATGATTTTCACATCACCATTCATGTAGACTGCAACGCACGAATATGTGGTTCCTAAGTCAATTCCAATCGCAGCATCTTTGCAAGGGTATTGCTTTAAGTTTTTGTCATGATATTTCGTATAAGTCTGTTTCATAGCTTCTCTCAATTGTCTTTCTTGATTTTCTGAAAGTGCGTCCACTACCTGCTTACATTTTACAATTGCTCTCTCAACGATGCCATCGCTCAACTGGAGCAACTCTTGAGGTTTGAAAAAAGTCTGGGCTTGGAATCCTTTGTCCATTTCTTCGTTGTAGTATTGCGATGCTTTTTGAAAAGCTCCAGTCACAGCGGTCTCATCTCTGACAAGTCGAAGGCGGAAATCTACCAGGGTTTGATCGTAATGCTGGGCCATGTAGTCTTTCAACTCTTGCGTAAGCTTTTGTATAAATTCCTTTCTTGCAGTACTTCCATCCACCTTGTCAGACATGGATCTTTCCACCTCAAGTCTCAGAGCTAAATCTCTAGTCTCAAGCTCTTCAACATTCATAGCTGCATCTTGGATCTCTCTCAATCTCTTTGCATACTCGGCCTTCACATCGGACAAATTACTTGAAGCTTTCGCTTCGAACGCTGTCCACAGCAACTTATTTCTATCCTTTAGTTTCAAGTGGTGTTTGTCAATATGCTCTTCGAGTTCACTCAACGCAGCTGCTTTCATACCTTCATAGTTTTTAAGCTGGGATTTAAAACCCTTATACATCTTAACGAGGGCATCAATTGCTTTGGGTTTGGCCAAATTGTGTTTCTCTTCCAAAGTTGATTCGTAAATCGGTTTGCCATCTTCAGTAAACAAAGTCTCCATTTCTTCTTCATACTTTCTTTTTTCCTTTTCCCTTGCTTTTGATGCCTTTTCAATGACATTATTTTTATCTTGGTAATGAAGGCCTAAGAGCCGCACAAACTCCGTATTAATTTCTGACTCGAGCTGACTGTAGAATTTATCCAGGTAAATGCCGGTAAGTACCCCCGAATTTTTTATCGATTCGAGTTGAAATTCTCTGTTCTTTAAGTGGTCACTCTCGAAAGTTTCTGTCCCAATTACACTCTGCATTTCTCGTGAATATCCATCCAAGCCGTGGGCTACAAGAGAACTGCCGGTTTTACTCATGGTCATGTTTGATTTTACCATTTCAATTTCAAGTCGACTCTTTTCCTCGCCAATCTTTTGGATAAGGTCATTCTTTCCTTTCGTTAAGAGAATAGAGGTTGAGTTGGCTTGAGAAAAGTCACTCATTATTGCATCAAATGTGGAGTTATGGATCGTTTCAAATTTAGTCCCGAGTACAATTTCCTGGTTAATGCTGGACATCATTTTCCTAGTATATTCTTGAGAAAAGTGGGTGACACTGTTGTTCATAATTTCCTTGGATTTTAGTTCATTTGATTTGTTAGTAGTTTGAAATTGTGCAAAGGTTTGTTTGATGGAGTCACGAAGTTTCTTTAACCCGTTTCTTTCTTGTTCCTTCACACTTTCAGACTTGATTGGAAGATTGAGGAAGAAGTTTTTCAAACACTCCTCGGCCTTTTCTTGTTCAACCTTATGTTGTGACTCTAGCTCTGAATCCTCAATATACTCATTCGTGGAACAAACTTTTTTGATATTGTCATAATATTGTTCTAGTGTTGCTTCTCTAGCTACTTTGGATCCCTTCTCTATTTCCTCCTTGCTCTCTTCACGTTTGGTCATACACTGGTCGTACTCAGTTTGAATTTCCAGTTTAAGATCCCTTATAAATTCAGCCTTGAACTCTTCTGGTATATCCCCTGCCTTAAAAATAGATTCGATGACAAAATCTTGAATAATATTGTGGGAGGCATTAAACGCTTCAATGTTGTCCAATGTACATTTACTTATTTTGCTCCTGTACGTTGATATTCCATCCGCTACCAACTGCCTACCCCTTTCATTTAGAGATTCGATTCTTCCCTTCATTTGTCTCTGGAAACCGTCTCCTTTCTCATCAATTTTTTTCACAAGTATTTCCCTCCCCTGCACAATAAATATGGACGATTTGTTCTTTTCTGAAAATTCATTTAGACAGTTGCTGCGAATCTTTTGATGAGCTTCTCGAATGTCGCTTTGCGGAAGAACTTCTTTGTCCATTTCAGTTGTCATCTCGGTTTCATATTTTTCGATGTAGGTTTCAACTTGTTGTTTAAGGAATTTATTAGCTTGATTCCGTTTCCTATTATTAGTTTTCACCAACTGAGCGTTAAGTGTTTCTATAGTTGTATTCAATTCATTTTGGTCAGATTTCTTCTGATTCAGTATATCCTCAGAATTGCATGCAATACTTTTATAGGAATTTTCCAGGAATTCCAATGCCTCTCTCTTCTTTCCATTATGTTGCTCCTCTAGTTGTGCTCCTGATAGAGAACCGTCCAACTGGGACATTAAGGTATCTGCATAAACTTTATAAATGGATAATGCACTTTCTTTAGCATTCTTGATCTCAGATTCTATCATGATTCGCTGATAATTACTGTAGACACAATTAGTTTCGAAGAGAAGCCTTTCGAAGCCTAGAGTGAATAGAGGATCGGTAATGGTGGAATTATCATTTTTAAATAATTGAACACATTGCTGCTGCACAGCTGAGTGCTCCTTGTTTAGTTGGTCTTCAGACAAAAATCCGTCTTTCATTCGGGAGTCCATGGTAGTTTTGTATAAATCTACTTTATTCTTCACCTCAGCTTGTAATTGATGCTCAAGCATTGTCTTCCGTTCATTATTTTGTTGCTGAAATTGAATAAATGCATTATCGATGGCTTTGAAAAGTTGAAGCAAGACCTCATTTTCCTGATATTCCTCCCCCAACACTTTTGTTCTTTCCGAAGGTAATTTGCTACAAAACCCTTTGACAAGGTTCACAGCTTCGGTTTTCTCGTGGTTGTGTCGATCCATCAGCAATTGGTCCGGGTAGTACTCATCACCCTCTTTGAGAAACAAGGTCATGTTCTCTGTGTACAATGTCAATCCTTTTTGCTGCATTTCTGCAATGGAATTTACTAGCTGCTTTTTTTCCTCGTCTTTTTTTCTGATCAAATCCTCGTAAATTTTTTCAATCCGTTCTTCCATATTACTTGACAACTGTTGAATGAATTCCTCGTTAAGATGATGTTTGAAAGGTTGAAGAGATTTCTTTGCTTTTTTCTTGTACAATGAATGAAAATGTTCAAGTGTTTCTCCATCGGTTACTTTCATCATTTCTTCTACGTAATTGCTTTCGGCTGTGGAGGCCTGGGCACTTGCGTCTTCATTGTGTTTTCCAATTTGTGTGTTCATGCCCTCCAGTAAATTTTCCAACTCGCTATGAATCTTGTGTTTAAGATTTTCTTGTTCATTTTTTAACACAGTAGAGTTACAATTAATTTGGAGGAATTCTTCGACGCACCTTTTTGCTGTAGTATTATGAAATTCTAATATTTCCTGGTTGGATAATAGTTTTCCTTTTAAATCAGACTCCATCATCACCAAATAGAGTTGCACGCACTTTTGAATTTCCACATTGACATTTTCCTGAGCTTCTTTTGCTCGTCTAGTATTAATTTCTTTTACTTTAGCATAGCATCTTTGAATGCTGTCACTCAAATCGTTCACTATAGACTTCAAATTTTCTTCGGATATTTGCTCACACACAATCTCCCGATGAAGAAGTTCTTGCAAGTACAGGCTGGCTTTTGGATAATTTATTTTGTGCGCTTCTTCCAATTCGGATTCAGTGAAGAAATCATTGTTTTCGTTCGTACAGGCAGTCATGAATTTCTTATATTCTTTCTTCGCACTTTTGATAGCTCTTTCGATAATCGCTTCAAGTTGCAATGCATTCATATTTATCAAAAAATTCTGAATTAATTCCCCATGAATATTTGTCAGCTTTGATTCCAGCTGGAGAGAGTACATCGCTTTTTCTGTCTCGGGGATGTTTTCCGAGTTCCGAATCGAATCCAACGCATCGCTTTTAGCCAAAGGGTAGGTAATGCTGAGTTTTTTCAAACAGGTAGCTGCCTCCATTTGAGAGCGATAAAGCGAAACAACTTGATCAATTTCTTCCTCAATGTTTTTTCGTGTGGTAAGCATCTGTTGTTGAAATCTGTTCATTTCGTTTTCAATCTCTTGAGATATTTTTGACCTTCCTTGAGTAAGTAATGGAGACAACGAATATTCAGTAGTAAAGTCTTCCATGCATTTTTTCAAGACTTCTTTATGGGATTTTGCAACCTCGTGCTCTGCTAAAGTATGATTTCCAATTTCGGAGCCCATCGCACTCACATATTGTTCGATAGTTCTCTTCACAGCTTCATTCATAGTTACTTCGGCTCCAATCCTGTTTGTCGTATTGGAGGATTTTAATTTTTCGAATTCGATCAAAAGTTGCTGTAACAAATTATTCTCGGTTTTATTAACTGCTGCTTGGGTTCCCATTAGATGAGATGAAGATCTAAATTGTTGGAGAGAACTTGTATACGCTTCATCAAAGGACCTGTCCAAATCGTCATTCGATAAGAAGCCCCTTTCATTGATCCGTTTTTGAATGAACTTGACAAAGGATTCGGTGCACTTATTTGCTACTGCGACATTGCATGCTTCCATTGTAGCGTAGTATATGGACGGTGGATGAACTAATTCCGATTGGTTAAACAAATTCACATACACCTCAAATAATTCCAAAATCTCCTGACCTGTTAAATTGTTCCCGTTGATTTTAACTGTAGGGATGTCTTCTCGATCAACAAGTTGTGTGATGGACTTTTGGATTTCACTTGCAAATTCTTTGCACACAGAAGTCGATCCGTTGTAATCTTTCGAAAGGACTTGGCGTTCAGGAGGTGGCAACAGAATGCAAGATATTTCTTGAAAGCATTCTCTTATTTTTTCCCGAACTGTATTATTTTCTGGCCGGGATCCGTCACATGTGCCTAGTACTTTTTGAATGAATTTTTTACCACCTTCCGAGCCGTAGGGAAATTCATCAGCATTCCCGAAATCACGAATAAGGTAAACAAGTTTCTGGAAGGGTCTCTCACCGTTTGAAAAGTGTTCGTCTTGCATTGCAAGTTTTCCAAATGAAAGGAACGAGGCCAAAATTTGAAGATCATTTTCGTTGATGTTTTGCATTACGTTAAATATAATGCAGGAGGATGTTAGCAAACTCAGACCCATTAAAATCGACCACTCTCGAGGTCCTGTTTGCTGATCAAATACGCCTTGTGTGTCAACCAGAAGGACGTCGAACTCGGAGCCGTCATGTTTGGAACGAAGAGTAAAAGGCTCTGACCACATCCACATCCCTCTTGTAACCCTTTCGTAACTTCCTCTCCAAGTAAACCCAACGAGTGGCTCGTCCTCATGGCATGTTTTAGTACCGCGCAAGTTTTGCAAATGCCGCAGGATAAAATTCAAATACAATGACTTTCCTTGGCGTTTTGCCCCAGCAATGGCAACGATAGCCACTGGACGATTTCCAGTTTTTAGGAGGATGCTAGCCAGCTGTTGCTTGTAGAACAATATTTCAAGTTGTTTACAGCTTTTCTCATCAAAATCCATGATTTGAATCGCTCGAGGTTGACTCCCCGAAAATTCTTGTTTTGATTCCCAAAGCTTATCATCGTGCCGTGTAATTGGTTCAAGACTAGATTCGAACGATTCACGAAATCCATTGTACTAAAATAAATATAAAAAAATGTGAAAATTTGCGGTTAAGTAATTGTATATAAAATGAGAATACGTTGCACTGAAGGTAACAAATAACAGGATTGATGTTATCGGTTAGTATCCGAATTTACCGGTATAAAAGTTGTAGGCTTACCTCCACTGTAGTGCTTGAATCCGGTTCTTGCGTAGGTGCATCCGCTTTTACAAAGTCTTTCTGCGTCCTTGACAACCGATTTGTGAATTCGCAAATAAACTCGTGCTGGCGTCTTGCGGTCTTCACTACTTGATCGATGGCTCCTTGAATTGTGCTGTTGGAAACGCATTTTCCCAAATACGCATCATCCAGATCGTTTTCTGTTAAATTCAGTATATCATTACAATAATCAGTTATTTGTATATAATATTATTTCAACTCAACATACAGGTTGACGTAATGAAAAAATGAAATCATGTGATAATACCACACAAAATAAAACAAATTTAAACAAAATCAATTTACCAATGAATTTATCGATTAACTCGGTGTAACCCAGAGTTTCCAGTGTTGTGCACACTAATCTGTACCCCTCTGCATTCCAACTCATTTTCTATATCCAATCAATTAAATAGCATTATAAAATACATGAAGAATTATGAAGTTTCATAATAAGATATTCGTAATAATTATTATTGTACAGTCAGTAATGAAACAACTCATAGTAAGTTATTTTTCGGAGAACTTCGTTTATAATATAACGGATTCCTAGTTTAATTTCCATTATTTTTTAGTAGTTGTGCATTTTATGCACAATTTGACTCCATTACCTATGAATTAAGCATTTAATGCGATTAATACAACTTCGAAAATTGTTTGTCTTTGGGCACTAGTAAGGCAATCAAACACTTAAAATAACCTGGCAACCAGTAATTTTATGCTGGGTTGTCATTATGCGTTTTATGCATTGTATGCAAATCGATCGCCTAAGTGATGTGATGAGTGAAGACTATCGATGGAAAGCTGATAAAATAATAGTATTCATGGCAGCAGATTTTTAATAACGTTGTAAGAATGTTCTGATTCAACATTCCATTAACTCCAAAACCTTTACGCTATTCTTTCAATCTTTTCTTCACTGCAGTAAGTAAGAGTAATTAAATCTAACGCATTATACACATACCCTCAAACTCAATAATTATGTACACAGTAAAATAGGTACCCGTGCACTAAAGAAATGGAAAGCTGGAACACGTAATTAATTACCTATATAATTTCCATACTCCACTACTCTTATAACCGTGTAACGTGTAACGTGTGGATAGTTGGATAGTGGATGCTAATAAATATTAGCGAAGACAATATTATTTATGTTGCGCTGGCTCTAACGTAACATGACGAGTTTACGTACCTAACTTGTGCTCATTACTGCTCATACGCCAGTTTCAGCGTACAAACAGGTTTCAGCAAGCTTACAAAATTGCCATATACATACTGCCATGGAGAGGTTAGTCATCTACAATCTACATTACTCCATCCCACATCACTGTGTGCCAAGTGCCAACTTTCTCACTGCCGATTTTGTCTTCATGAGAGTGAGGGGAGATGTTGGACATCTATTCGCATAGCCAAATACATTTAAAGACATTTCTTGTCTCTGGTATTGGAATTATAATTATTAGAATAATACCTAATATAGTTCGTAAAAATCACTGTCTAGGCAAAATTTTGAATTTAATTTAGGAAAACTTTAGATGGGAATTGTAGTCCATGCCTATCTGTATATACCTACAAATAAATTATGAAGGAGCTAGAGGTAGTTACAACTACCACTTAATTTTAGGAATTTGTGTCCAGGAAATTGTTCCTTTCTACCTTAGAAATTGACCTTACGTGATTCTGTTCAAATATAATTACACCCATCATCGTTATTATACACCTTAAAATATGATTTGTACCTACGCGAGTTATTGATATGATTAATATTCCTCAGGCTATTAATTTACCGACATGTGTGTAACAGTGCACTGTGTGCAGTGCAATGAAGCTATTGCCTCTCTACTAATATTTCGAATTTTGCTAAAAATATAAAGCAGCAAATAAATACAATAATTTAAAACTCACCTGTATGCGGCTGCTGAAATAAGTTGTTTTGAAATGTTTGTGTACCTGGACTTGCTACTGTAACAGTTGGGGATACTTAAGACAATCTGGA
>JAAXYX010005969.1:0-10251 GCA_036851915.1 Ptenothrix huangshanensis
ACATGTTTTTTCCAGTATGTGTGTACCTAGTACTACCTACATATTATTTATTTTTATTTTATTTATTCATTATTATTAATATTATATTTAAAAAAAAACTTTATTTAGTAACAATAATTCATTACATATATTTGTTAACAATATTTGAAAGGTCTACTGTGTCGTTGTAATAAATTATTTCTTCTCTCTCTCTCTCTGGTTTTCATTAGTACCAATGAGTTTACTACCAGTACATGTGCTACATTAATGACAAAAATGGCTTATGAATGGCAAAGTTAGTTTTAAATAGTTTATTAATTTGTTGTCACTTTTTTAAATTCAACCAAATAATTATTAACTCCATGGTTTTTGCATCAGAAAAATGCAAACGCAACTTTATTAAACAATACGGTAAGGAACTGAACTGAAATTGAATTAACAAATACAATGTCCCCAGTTAAATAATTAGGTACATATCTGGCCGAAACCGAAACAAATAAGGCGGTTGTGGTTTCATCTCCAAAATGTACATCATTTCTGCGTTTTCAGTTAATTGTAAATTGCTACATAAATTATTTTTCAGATACTGTCATAATGTCAAAAGAAGCACACTGCTGTAAATAATTATGTAACTATAAATATAACACAACTCACCCAATAAATTATGATATTGTGGAATTATTCGTTTAAATTAGTACTATAATTACATAGGTAAGTACGTACCTATTTTGTCGAAGCTCATGTCTAATTATATAATTCTTCGAATTGCAATTTAATTATCTTCTATCTTTGACTGATTACTGCCTGATTTAATAAATTGATGATTTGCTTTATCTCTGCAATCAAAAACGCCATCTCTTAAAATCTGCAATAATGGTAGCTTAACATTCCAGTAATCACTCTTTCTTGCTTACAACAATTAAATAATTAAATTAAATATGATTAAATTATGCACAAGTGTGATTATCTACAGACTGATAGGTCAGTTAAATGTTATAATGCAAACAATGTAGATGTTAGTATATGAATAATTAAAAGTACAACTCAGCAATATTATATAATAATAAGTATCAATAAGAATCAAGATGAGAATGCAGTAATATTTGGCATTAAATTGATTTGTGTGCTCATTTAAGTGTGCCACGTAAATGCTACATTTACTTTTAAATTCACTGTTCATTCCATAAAACCATCGCATCGGGTAGGAAAAACAACTAAGGAGAGCACTGGTACAATACGAAATCAGTACCTACCTTCACAATCTTCTTGAATATAATGTAGCGTTATTCCTAATTACATTAACTTTTTATGCAGGTTACAAATGTATTCCATTTTTATTAAAACTACACGCTTTGGTTTGTTAACGTTGACGTTCAAAATACGAACGAATAAAATACGTATATAATTATAGTTACTATTTACTATAACATTATGCTGTATAGTAATAATTATTAGTGTACAATTTAAGGTGAAGATTATTACATACTTTTATGATTACGCACAAGTTTCCTATTCTGTACTAATGAGTGTACATGCGTCAGTCTGATTCATTGTAATTATTAATGCCTACGAACAAGTTCATTATAAAATGTATTCCTATGGTACGTATTTTCTTTCGTTAGATTCGTCTGAATCCCTGATCCTCTTAAGGACATTTAACTCGCAATGGTCCCCAAACTAACTGAAACTATAGAGAGCACAGTAATTACATTTAAAACGAGCTATAATGACAGAAATTGAAAAAAGCTAATAATTGTTCTCTCAGCCTTCAAAAAATAAAAATAAAATTAGCAGAAAAATAATGTGTTGTAATAAGCACCAATAGTAACAATACACTACATCTGTAGTTCTGGCATAATTACCAGTAAACCATATACACATACAGTTGTACGGTGTTTGCAATCACGAATACTTGACGAACGAATAAAGTAAGATAAGTAAGCAAAATATTCAGAAGGAAGGCTCTGCAAATCATAATCTAGGGAATAGGAAAATCAAAATGTCTACGGCAGGTCACAATTATATTTACTCCGCAGATACCAGAACAAAGTTTATTATGCGTTTTACCTACTCAAATTTCTCAAAAAAATACACATACATTATCATGTTACCAACATTTGACAGCCAGTAAATTTCCTACTTTTAAGCAATAATGCAATATATATTTGGCTTTGTCTCGAATAGATTTAGTTGGGAACCTACCTTCCTTTAGTTAGCTAATAAGCGCATAACTTTACTTTTTAAATAAGTACAGTGTGAATTATTTACTTTGTGGAAGAAATTCAAGCGCAATGAGACCCAAGAAATGTCGAATGTTGGTAATCAAAACTAACGCAGCATTCCTGTTTTCGAGATATGTAGCTCTAAAATACAGAACACCGAGGTAGGTTTTGTAATGTTATGAATCATGGAACGTAAATACTACAGTAGTGTACTTAATAACTAACATCGGTAGTGGTGGATTAAGATTTGATTTATAGGCATGAATATAATCATTTTGTTTAAATATACCGCCCAAGTGTAAAATTAATTTACACTGCACATTAACAACAACAAAAACATAATATAACTCACAATAGAGATAAAATGACACAACACACTTATAATAAAATCTAAACCTGGTTAGTTAATTAAAGGTGGGATTTGGAACTTAATATCAAATATTATGGCTAATCAGAGATACAGGACAATAAGTAGTATCCAACTAGTTTAATTAAATATTTAAATCACAAATGTCATTCCAAGAGCTGGAAGGTAATGCAAGTGTTGAAAACAACTTTACTCGTAACTAATTAGGTAATCGTTAGTTTTATGAGTTAGTTAATGAACAGATTTCACAATTTTCCTAATACCTAATTATTTAGCTACAAGCACAAAAAACCCATCCATGTAGAAGACATACAAGAAATAAGGCAGACGGCAGGTGAAGACGACTTGTGTTTCTTCGTATAGTACGTACAAGATTCCTCCGTATTTGTAAGACGACACAAACTGAAATCTAAGGACACGTCAAGGATTTTTCCAGCTGAGCTGTTGCGATATTGCGGCTAGTTCAAGTAGCCAGTGTGAAAAGTAGATCACCCTAGTTGCCATCAACCTAACAGGATCATTCGGATTCGGATACGGACTGGAGTAGGACTGAGCAGGGCCTTGATTGTGGTTTGAATCACTGCGATTCATGTACCTTTAGAAATTTACAAATCGAAAATGAGAATTATGATTTATTATTTACCTTTATTGGGGAATGTTTACTATCTCACCCACGAGGATGTTTAACCTTAATGGTTTACTACTACAAAATTATCTTTCGTGTTATCACTTACTTGTAACTGTGTCCTCCAACTTGCTGAAGAGCTTCCTGAGAATCATTGAGCGATGAATTTTGGGTTGAGTTAGCACGACTTTTTCCAGAACTAAAAAGGGATTGAAATTTGGCAGCAATATTAGCACCGCTAGACATCCTTTGACGGAAAGAAGAACTCAAGGAGGATAAGGACTCAGTGTCAAAGGAGGAATTATTTGATGCAACAGAACTGGTGGTTGATGACGCAGAACTTCTACGTTCTCTATTCATTGAATTCCACACTTCAAAAACAACTTGAGGGTGGCCTCTCAAAGTTCGATCCAATTCGGTACGAATTCGATTGAGCAATGAAGCAAAAGACAAATAGGACGGTTGCAAAATCAATGTGGGGTCTAGAAGAAGTGAATTCACTAATGGAATTCGACTCGCTGCAATTAATGATAGTAACTCAGTCACCATAAGAATCACATCTGTATCCAACAAAGTCCAGTTGGCAAGTTGGTAGAGAAGGCAGTCCAAAAATGGACCGAAAGACGCACGATTTTCCAGTTTTGATTTTGACGGACTCTCATAGTCCGGTAAGCTGGAACTGGCATACCTATCCCCATTCATACTTGAAATTCTTCTATCAATGCCTAAACTATGATAGCTCGTAGCACGTCTCTCCTCACCGGTCATGTTCACATTTCTATAACTCGAATCACCACTTTCTGTACTGTCAAAAGATTGTTCGGCAATCTCAATACTGCTCAAATCTTCTAAACCAGAGGCAGACGGTTGGCTTAATGGGATATTTGTGAACACGTCAGCATCTGTAACATCACTAGCTTGTAAAGGATCACTAGATGCCTTTGCAATTTTCTTCTCAACTGGAGTTGATGTTGATATTGAAGCAGCACTTAAATTTACATTCTTCACATCTGAAAAACTTCCCGACTCCAATGTGCTAGAGGCTGAATCACTTTCTTGACTTTCGATCCCATTCTTTCCCTTTCCATTGGAAATTATAGGCGAGGAGGGATCACTGTTGGTATTGGTATTCAAAGTATCAGATTCAACACTCTCAGCTGGAGTGACATCGTCTGTTCCATCATACTTCAATTTCCACCGAGGATAAATAGGATTAAAATTTGTACTTTCGGAATCATTATCCCTATCTTTGGGCATAACTTGGGATGAAGTAAGAAGTCCGAGTCCAAGTGCCTCCAAAGATGTCAGACGTTTTGACTCGTTGTTTAAATATTGCACATACTGTTGAGTTAAAGCTTCAGGTCCAACTGCTTCAACTACAACTGACGGAATTAATGATAAAAATCGAACGGATGAATCGTGAAAATCGATATCAGCTATTCGTGTCTTTTTTTGCGAGACCATTCGATGATTTTGTGGAAGGAGATGTCGAAGAATTGTATAATACCAAAAATCTTCACAATAGAAATCAAGTAGGCTACTGAAAAGGCTTAATGTTGAAACCTTGACCTGCGTAATCACAGAATAAAGTTATGATTTCTCTTAATCATTTCGAAAAGTCAGGTAAATATAACGTTAAACAATTACAAAATGTTTAACATAAACAACAAAAAAATGCTTACTGATACGTTGGTATTGTTGACTCGTGGTAGAAAAGTTGACTGAAGTAATGATATGACAAATTTCATTATTTTTTGAAGTAACAAAGGATGCGTCAAAAGATCACACATTGTCTGTAAATATCGGGTCACTATAGCTTCCTCCTCGTACACGCTCTGGAATACATAGCATTAGACTCAAACATTTGCACAGTATCAAAAACAGGTATAATATAATTAAATTAAGACACATTATTAGTTTGCATTTAAGCCAATAGGTTTACCGGCGGATAAAAAGGCATAAGGAAAGAACAAGTGTTTTATTAATATAGCCATGCATTATTTACAACTCTACCAAGTCATTGCTTTATTACTTATCATCGTTGAAGAATCATGTTAAACGCATTAGGCCCTGTGCTAAGCATAGTAAATGCTTAGCTTACAGCAATAGCCTTAGCATCCTGCTTAAGGAGCCTCATACGTTTAACATAATTTGGTTCTTCAACGACATTATATAAATTGTTACTTCACTCTACTTTCATTTGAGTCACAATACACATTGCATATGCAAAGCCACAATATCGCAGGAATTCGAGTATTAACTGCTGGCAAATGCGTTCTACATAATCCAGAAATTGCGAAATAAAGGCAAATATATCATGCGTGGCAATTTGCATGCAACTAGTTTCTATTACTTTATTAAACGTCCCCTCCTACTACTGAAAAAATTGATTACAATTTCTTACGACAACATATGAAAGATTGAAAGAATTATTTTGAGAAGAAAGGAGTTAAATAATTGTCATTAAACCAAAGTTAGTAACTACAACATGCCGGAACATATTAAAAACAGATATCTTAGTTGTCAAATCTTATTGTTGGCTACTAACCGTGACGTATGGATCATGTTGCTTGTGCAAGCTACGGTTCCCCTCATCCTTGAAACAATTTAAACGATTATACAATACAGTCTCCAGAATAAAAGAATATGTATCAACGCACAAAAAACACTATCTATTCTATGCACTCTAGAAATTCAGATAAGTACAAGATTTGAAAACCTAAAAATTCATCAGACACTAGTTTAACTTCCTTAACTTTACGACGAAAGAAGTGCTCAAATTTCCGCCGGTCAAATTGAGCCTTTTCTACTGATTCGGTTTTGTAGTCCTCGTGCTTTTGATTACGGAATCAGTACTTTCTCGAAGTAGTGCTCTTTTAAATTGTGCGAATCATATGAAAATTACGGACATTCGTATAAAGACAGGAGATTTTTAAATTGTTTACTGGATTAGGCGGTATTTAGCACCCAATCCACAGTCAAATTAAATGAGACATAATTCACATCAACAATAATCAGCCTCTAAAAATAGCTACAAAGTGTTATTCTCTGCAAGTTAACAGCACCTTACTCCACAGTTCCAATATGAAATTAAATTAAAAGGTGGCTAATTTATCTATATTGTGAACTCCTATTCAATAAATAAAAGTGCATCGAGTATAAAAAGAATTCACTCAAACATTATTTAATTCAAAACTCACCTGGGTTAAAGCAGGCCTAATGATGGCATCCAGAAAGGCATTAGTAAAACACTCAGCCAATGCAGTAGCGACTTTTGGGGGAGCAGCATGGGCTATGTCATCGACAAATTTAAGTTGCTGGATAAATGGTCTCATCTGTTCCGACGTTCCCTGAGAGTATGTTGGTAACTGGGCAAAGCAAGCACTAAGACCACTTACAACAAGATTCTGCAAAAATAACAAATCAAAATCCTTAATTCTTTTAATTCTGTAAGAGCACATACGTATTATATTAGTAATTATATATACCGTAAAACCTCTAATTATATCCCCGACTACCATTGTAAATATTTACTTTTTTCTCCGACCATTGTAATGCTTTAGTATTGGAAACGAACCGGCTTGAATTAGAAACCGGCTATTTTTTAAGGCAGGTTATAATTAGAAGTTTTACCGTAGTATAGTAACAATTATTTATTATGCAAGACAGGAAAACAGAAAACTTACGGTATAACCTATACCATTTTCTTGAGATAAGCTTTTCTCTAGAGCAGGAAAACGATTCGCTAATTTGATAAGAAGAATAAAGGAGTACCGTGCCGTTTCACCCAATGTTACTTCATTTCCAAGACTATATTCTAGTAGGAGACTAGCAAGGGAACACGCGCCATCCCAAGGAATAGCACCTAATTCATTATTACTTCTCACGTAGCCTAAGATTTCGCCATCACGGGAAGCTAATTCGCACAACGAATTCAACAACATCACTAGCCTTTCGTCATCATCTCTTGATAATTGTAAGCCTAATCAGAACCAACACAACAAATTAATAATATTGGCACGAATATTACAACTGATTTTAAAGGCTCATTTTGACTTCACTTTACCGTCCAAGTTAAAGTTAAAGCACTACTTTGTAGCCATAGTTACTTAATGTTGACTATAACAACAAAGTTGTACTTTCACTTTAACTTTGCGGCTAAAGTGAAGTGGAAATGAGCCTTAAGAATACCTAGCCGACTGCGGTCAAAATAAAATGAAAAGGCCTAAAAGCCTAAAAAAGTAATCGCTTGCCTTTGTTCTTTAGCTCATGCAGCCAGTTCAAAGCCTGATCACTGCACTTATGTTGAATCCAAAAGCTTTTGCAGCTCTGCTCAGGTTCTTCAGTTCTGGCCACTCGAAGAAGAGATATCATTTGAGTCAAATGCGAAATAACAGTAAGGGCAGCTTCCGATTTCTGTCCATATATAAATAAAAATATAGATAGGATATTTAACAGCACCGCATTCAAAGTGCTAAAGAAAGTAAAAGTAACAGCATCATTTTTACCTCGGTCGAATCAGTTGACTCAATTTTCATTTCATCAACGGCCTGAACCCAATGGTTTTGAAATGCACTAAAAGTTGCACCTGGTTCCACTGTCTTTCTTTCAATAATTGGCTTATTATTTCGTAGCCAATTCATCATTTTTTTTAATTATTAGGGCTGTTTGTGCAAATTCTAAAGCAATAATTCAAATTATGCTTTTCTGTACGATTCTTCTTATAAATGCATTACAAAAGTAACTACTCTTGAATAATGATGATCCGCCTCGCTGTATTTTTTTTCTCACGGTAAACATTACATTTTGTTCAGAAAATTTGACGAAGCGTATTTCCAAGATAGCTTTTGAATCTGGTTTAACGTCAACGAAGGAGATACAGTGGAATCATTTTTTCTTGTCCAATAAGTCTACTTTCATAACGCTGTAAAACAACCTGCAACACAAATGAGATTAAAAGGATTAGAAAAATAACACAACAAAATGCTTTGATATACTTTATAACAAGGATCTAATCCGTTAACTGAGTCCTTTAGGAAATCCTCGTTGGAGGAAAGTGTCAAGTGTCAATGGCCAAGTTTTATTTTATAAAATTTTCCTTTCTCCTTTGTAAACCTATTTGCATTAGTCTGGCGTACATCTGCAACCCAGTATATTTAAACAAAGAACAAAAAGCTACCAAAACCTGGATTCTTTCTAAATGCTAAATGTAGCTCTCTAGCCTGTGATGTGATGATGCAATGTAAATACATAAAGATTTTAGCTCCTTATTTAAAGCTTTACATTCTTCCACACTTTAGTAATGTGGAATAAAGTAGATCTAACGAAGGATGGACACAAAATTCTACCGCTAATCTCAAACTTCGTTAAATAAATCTGATGATTTTACAAAAAGGCGGATAATTCAATCGACCAAAAAACTGGTTACTTAATTTACACAAAAACGAACAGCTAATCGTTAACTATTATATTCCACGGGACAATTTAAACTGGATCGATGGTCTCTACCGACAACCGACAAATACAAAAATGTTACTACTGCCCTAGTTATCAGTACATGTAGTACAATCCAATTTAACGAGGCCTTGACAAATCTCAAATCTCGAAATCACGAGTCTAAAATAGTAGACATCAAACAGAATATGATTAACATTTGGAGATAAGACGAAGCCGAAGTGACTTAAAGGTTAATGGGTACTCAAAGATAATGCACATCCACAAATAGATAGTCTATTTATTATATACAAATAATTACCAGAAAGGAAACACCGTGTAGTAAAACAACTTGCCCTCCATGTGATCGAAGCTTGTAAACTTTTGTACGATAAACCAACAACCAATAACGCTCACTTACTTGCTGCTTACATCACATCACAAAATATAAACAAGTTTCGCTTTCACAAAAAATGTTGCCTACAACTGAAAAATGTAAACATAAATTAATGCCAAACATCAAAATCAAGATCAGGATCGACTGATGTTGCCAGTTGTGAGTTGTGTTTTGATTTTCGAAGTCTGCTCAAAGAAGATAACGAATCTCTACGAAAAGGAATACGGAGACTACTACGAAGTCGAATCCGAATCCGAATGGGAAGGTAAGGCAAGGTTTAAGGTGCACTCCTCAAGAACTTTTGGAAGAAAATAAAGTTGCTCAAATTGCTTCGGAAGAAGCAACTTTAGTTCGTAAAGCCCCGAGAGACCAAGTCAGAAGATTTACTTGGAGGGCGATTTAAACAGGAGGATAATGTCCCAACAACTATAATAATAATCCTCAAGCTGAGGCATTGGACACTTTGGTCTTGTTGGGCTTTTGTCTCTTCGACACCTACCTGGGGGTGGGGGTTGCTGACGACAACTTCACACACAATCTACAAGAAGTGTAAGAGTCGGCTTATGAAACTCAATACTGTTCCACCATACCATCCTACTCTATCACTTACACACGTCCACTTACAGTTACAACAATACTCGCCAAGCAATTTCCCTAATTTATTATTCAGTCGACCTCTTCCCTTCCTCCTTTACCACAGCATACACTATACCAGCAGTTTATTGTTATAGTCCATTTCCTACATCATACATTATTAATCTCTAATCTACTGAACATTTGAGCACTGAAGCCCTGAACCATAGGAATTTTCTTGTGGAGAACCGATACACTATTATTTTATTATTTACTCAGTGTTGCTCGAAATTGTTGAGCAGTCACCAGTCACGAGTGTACATGTAGATATCTTAGGTAAATCAACGGCAATTTAAGCAGTTGGATTTGGATTTGGAGTGTACCTCAATAACAGCTAACATCTAACCAACAACAACAAAGCAAACCAACAGCCAAGAAACGGAAAAGTTCAACGAGCCATGAACATAATAGACAATCTACGATCACCATTACGATCCCGTAGATCCTGTAGATCCTGCAGTGAAGTCAGAAGGAGTTTGGGTAATCATTTTTAATTTCAGTCAGGAGTTTTGCTCCCATATGAGCGCAATTTGCGCTCGAAAAATTTTGCGCCTGAATGAGCTTACTACTCCCAAATAGGAGCAACTGCGCCCGG
>JAAXYX010005970.1:0-10251 GCA_036851915.1 Ptenothrix huangshanensis
TTTCCCATTCTAACCACCCACCCATTCCCAGTCCACTAAACTACATATTCGCAGTCAGCCCTAGTCAAAATCAAAATCAAATTACGACTCTGCTAAACTACTGGGTACTGAGCAACTTACGAACCGATTAATTTTCCGGCAGCTCCGACATTCCGAATTGCCAACATTCTGACAAGTCCGGGAATAATTTAATCGTTTTTTCCCCATTTAACACATGCTCACATTACAAGCGTACTAATAAAATGTCTTACCTACTGCTATGTACTTCTAAAGACGTCTTGAGGTAGGTAATTGCCCTCTGCAGTGTTGAAAAATAAAGCGAATGTTCTGGTTCTAGTTCTGGCCCTGGTTCTGGTTCTGGAGTCACTGAACAGTCGTTGTAATGAGTTAAATTATTGCTAATTCTGTGGAAAGTCGTTCAACTGAATTACATTTTTAGACAGTTTTACTCTCGGTTATATGATAGAGAGGACAGTAATATTGTAGAAAGCACTGTGTTGTCTGCTAAAGTTTGTATTTATTTCCATTAGTAATAATTTGATATTGACAGCTCATAAACTAATTACGGCTCGCATGTATACCTTGAATGAGATTGTCGCTTTGATAACAGCATTTCACTAGGAGGGAAGGTCCACACTATTTTGTCATTCTAGTATTCACATATAATTACCCTGATAATCTAAAGGCACTCAAAAGTCTAGTTTCCGCATAATTACGTATTAAAGATGCACAAGCACAAAGGAATGGAGGCACGAGACATTCTGGTTCCACTAGTTTGCCCTCATATTTTTGACACATTCATCGCTTTCATAAACAAAAAGATTCATTAATGATTTACAATTGGCTCTATTATCCATACATACAATGCAAATCGTAAAATATTATGACTTCCATATACCTGCGGGACTTACGTTACTACATATACCTAGAAGACAACACTAGAACGACAACGACAACGACAACGACAACGACAAAGACAAAGACAAAGACCAAAACAAGGTTGACTTGACTCAAAATTCTGGATGAAAATTAACCATATTATAAACCCTTTCCTGTTCTGCCACCGTCACGCTGTATTACTTGTACTTGCATAAATAAATATGCCAGGGTCCACGTGCACGAATATTTATGGCAGGTAAATAGTGACTTTTGAGTCACGTGATGCTATATTCCGTAAACAGTATGAGATGATCCACATTTACAATGCGATGCAATGGCAGGGACACAAAGGACAAATTGAGATATTGTTGTAGGTAGAACTGACTCAATTGGTCAGGCTGAAACATGACAAGACGGTGCTGAAAGAGATGATCGTCACCTATTAAACTTTACATGTAGATAATAATTGAAAACTGAAACAATCCCATTGAATACGTTCAATTTGTAGGGCCATTGTAGAAACCGTTGATCCTCCATCAAATCCTCTGCCGCGAGTCCCCTTGACGTTTGACCGGACGGGGAAACTCTTGAGATTTTTATGACTTGATTGTCATGTCAATGTTTTCACACACGTGAAATGTAAAGCTTTTATTGAATTAGTTGTTGACGACGGAAGGATCTTATTGTACTTCTAATAGCACACCATCCTCTTTTACGACACAACGATTACTAGCAATTTAATGCTCGGTTTTTGAGACAGGAGTAGTTAAATTCGGAGACAGTCAGGCTACGATTTATAGAACTAGACCAAGAGAGATTGTGTATGTAGGACATATGTATTAAGACACTAAGCAAGTTCACCCCATCGCAACATGAAAAACAAAGTTTGAAAGCAGAAATTAGTGGCCATTTGAATTCAAAGAAGCCGAACAAGTCAAAAGTCAAATGCCGAACATGTAAACCTTGTATACACTGCTCTACACAATGAACTCCTACGGGCTAGATTATATTGCTCAGTTTAAAACGCATTCAGAGCTAGTGATCCTTAACCAAAGCTTACAAATGGACTCACAACTCAGCAACAATATACATGCCAAGCTTAGTAAACCAAAGTGAAGGAAATCAAAGCAAAGCTGGCGATAAGGACAGATGGAGGATGAAGCAGGCAGAATATAGAATGCATGTAAAATATGGAACATGGTTCTGAGCCTGGTGTTAAACATTTATTACAAAGTTATTTCCCTCTTCCTTTCAACTTTCAAAATTGTGTTCATATTGTTAGTAAGTTGGTTTATTGGTATTAAACTCGAGGGAAATACTTTTATGCACCCAGATGTATACACACGAGACACGAAAGTCTACACAGAAGAGCACCAGCGAGTGAGATGAGATGAGATGAGGTGAGTGAGTGGAAGTGGTGCCGGTACCGGTGATTGAAGACCAGACTTAAAATCTCTCTCAGGGCTGAAAAGAAGACTTGTTCCATATTACAGATATGTTCTCCTCGCTGTGGAGCTATAGACCTTGGAATTTTTTATTTTAAATGCTCATCGTCAGTTTAGTGTAGTAGTTAGTGGTAGTATAGTGGTAGTAATATACTGAAATTGTGGATTTGAACAATTTCAAAATGAACATGGACATCATACAGCGAGGAGGAGATAAGTATCCGTGCCATACATTCAAGATTTATAGCATGTTTTGGGAAATACTTATTGGTGCTTTCGTTCGTTAGAGCATTTGTGTTTTGTATGATGATGGGGATGAAGACGGGAAGGTGGAGGGTTGGTCTTCCTTCATCTTGCTATTATTCCAGCGGACACATAGACACGGTACGGTGCGGTGGAGGAGAAGAAGACGACACCGAGACATGAGATGAGGGAGAAGAAGGCAAAGGAAAGGCGAGCTCGATTTCAAACTCCATCCAGGCATTCGTTCAAACTGGAATAAAGTGCAACCTGCAATTTCACTGTTTACTGAGTAATAATAATAAATAATACAATGGACAATAGCGCCAAGCAATAGATCCACCATTAGCTACATGCTCTCACACTACTCCATTATCCCATTCAACTTGACGTTCTCCATTCTCCTTACCATTTACACTTGTATAATCACAAATTGTATTAACCCAACCACCAACTTCCAACAGCCATGCTTTATGCACTGACCTGGCATGGCATGGCCTGGCATGGTCTGGCATGGTCTGGCTTGGCCTGGTACAGGCACTCACTTCCTACTCGGCGACGTTCTAAAGCGATTTTCCCCTCTTATCTCTATACCTTTTTCCCTCGTGCATACATACCCATTCAAGTTTTGCATGTAGACTGCACCACTCACAAAATGACCGATGGCAAAAATGTACACAGTAAAAACTAATGAGTCTTAAGGCAGGAAAAATGCATCTAAAATTCCAAAAACCTACATGTATTTAATAGGATGCATCCTAAGTGCATTATAATTATACGAATTCAAAAACACCTTGGAGGGCGAGATTTCCTATTTCAGCAATTTTAAGCTTTTCAAATTTTAAGACCTTTCAGAATTTGTTATTTTGGCAATTTTGAAACAACAAAATTTCGTATTTTAAGATTTGTTAATCTTTCAAAATTTACTTTTTTTAAAATTTCAAGGCCTTTCAAAATTTAATTTTTTTTTTTACAATTTCAAGACCTTTCAAAAGTTCTTATTTTGGCAATTTTCAAACATTCCAAAATTTTCTGTTTTACCATTTTTTAACCTTCCACTATTTCTCTTTTTTTACAATTTCAAGGCCTTTTAAAATTTTCTATTTCAACCATTTTTAAACATTGAAAAATGTTCTGTTTTAAGAACTTATTAACCTTTTATTTTCTTTTTTTTACAATTTTAAGGCCTTTCAAAACTTTTTATTTTGGCAGTTTTTAATTTTTCCCAATTTTTTACATTGGCGGTTTTTAAATCTTTCAAAATTTCCAATTTTATTAATTTTATAACATATTAAGTCCATCACAAACAATGTGAAACTAGTGAAGGACTGTGAATTGCACTTTATGTGCACCTTCAATGCGTTTAAAATGTACTGATGAATTTTAGATGAAAATTCAGATACATCCTAACTGCGTTCACAATCACACTGAATGCGTGAAGGTTTTTGACGTTTTAGATGCACCAGTTTTTACAGTGTACACACTGCCGCCGTAGGACGAGGAAGCGTACATGTAAATCATGGAGGAGACTGGCTTACGACACAGATATGTCTGGTGGCAGTTTCTATTGCTATGAATGTACCTACGTATGTAGGCTGTCGCTATCAGTAGTTTAATTGTTCCGTAGATTTGGAGTGAGTCAATGTTAGTACGTATTTTTACGGGTGTTAATCGCAGCTTGTACAATATCTTCATTGTCGTAATCTTGGGTATTATGACCGAGGTAAGTATATATGATGAGATTTAAATGGCTTTGGCGGCAGGAGCGGCTATCCAGGAATTATTGGAACTTTGTTGAGCTCTCTGGTTGTCACTGTCCAATAACAACTGTATACATGATGACTCGCTCATCCTCGACACATAAACAAATACACTTTCATCTTTTCCTCGTCATTCCACATCCGCCGTCATCACTGTCCTCAAATAAATACAAACACAAATGTGCAGATTCTATCCTAAAAATGCATTTAGTTATTTTTTTATTTGACATCAAGGAATCACAAGACTCAGCATCTACTATCCAGCGTCACAATTCACAATGAAATATAATATCTGGGTATATTACAAAATGAAATTAATACAGATATACTATATCCATTTAGAATTATTAATATGTATAGCAAAAAGTATCACTAAGCTATTAGCATTATGGGAAATGATTTTGGTTTAATTGCCTCTGTCGACAGAGAGGGAGAGTGCTGAGTACTGGAAATAATAAATAGTAATTTTTGATAAAGAGCATAAAAACGACAGAAATGAAATCAAAGAGTACATTAACCAAATCCATGTACACAAACCGACTGTTGTATTTGCAGTTGTGACAATATTTTTATGTTTACACGTAATTGCGCGCATCAAAGGATTACATGGAATCCTGCAAATACTAGTGATATTATACTACTCATTGTGAGTGAAACTGACGCGTAGTTTCATGGGAACTGAAACCATGTCATTACATTAGATTCCATAACCCTCAACCATAATCTATGGATAATGTAAACATTGAGTGGATTGCATTCATTCAGACTTTACTTTATTTGAAATTCAAATCTCTTCACATGTCAACATACTATCAGCAGGAAATATTAATGTCTGTATACTCATAATTCCTAATCATAATCGTAATCATAATCATAATCAGTGATCGGCAAGTAAATTAAAAATTGAAAAAAACTATAAACAGTATTTCAATTTTGACCAATGCAATGGAATGGACTACAACGTAACGTAACGTTCTCATTATTTATTTGCATGTAATATCTCAATTGGACTGCGTGGCTGGTGGCTGTTCACCGCACCGCACTGCACTTTGACTCTTTGGCGATGGTTCATCCTGAGTAAATAAATGTTGATTCTGCTTACACAGAATGATAAAGAAAACTACATATTTACTCTCATGTACTTGACTACCTTTCAGAATGACAATTGACACTACAACATTTCCTATTCCTATTAATTCACATGAAAAAACTACATGGTCATAACTATTTTGTCAACAGTCAACGTCAACAATTGATTGTGATTGCGACTGTGACGGTGATTATATAAGTGTAGGTATTTCCATTCCACTCTCAACAACTGATTTTTTCCTTTTATTTTTATTTGCTTACTAATGACGACTCACTGACTGCCTGCTCAAGTAAGACTTTAGCTCCATTACATACTTCAAATTTTAGTTTTCAAAATCAACTGTGGAAACTACGTCCATTTGATTACAACTGTGTAATTACAAGTGTGTGTATGTTTTCGCTTCGAGAATTTAGTGTGATCGACAGGAGTGTAATCGAATCAACGATACTAATGGAGATGGAGCATAACGGGGTGAATGTTACATCAGAAAATATGATTCTTTTATCAGCGGAATTATTGTGTGTGATACTATCACATGGAGCACTAGTGTTAATTACTCACATCTGTTGACCGAAGGATGTTGTCGTTGTCATTGTCATTTCACATTATTTATTATCCCCATACATGTCGATCATTGATCTGCATACCTTCCTATTCCAAGACTCGAGAGTGATGGATTATCATTATGTAATTATGCTTCAGGTACCTCTATACAATATCAATATGAAGAGCAAGGGATGATTTATTGTGGGGATAAGCAAAAGCACTAGAAATGGATTTGATTTACTTAAATTGATGTTTACTGTAACTGTAAGAATGACTGGAAGAAGAAAATCATATTAGTATTAGTATTAGTAATAATTCCCTATCTGAACCCGTACCGACGAAAAGTGGAGTATAATATTATAGTAGTATATTTATATTTACAGATATAGGGAAAATAAATACGACTCTAGAACTCTAGAATTTCTCAGTTCCCTCGTGAGCAAGCTTCTACATTTTATGTATGTACCTACATATGTGCATTTCTACATAACTCTCATAAGAGAGTTACTCTGTGGAAACGATAAAGTTCCAAAATATCAGTCGTCAGGAAAACTAGCGAGATAATATAAGAGCAAGAGCACATCTGATGGTAATAACACAAGGAGAGAGACACAACATTAGAAAATTGAAATTTTCAAAAGATGATTTATGAGCTTTTAAGTTTTGACTTGATGGTGGGTTTCTAATGGCTGGTCCCCTGTTGGAGCTTTATTACTACCATCACCATCACCGTCGCATCGTCATCGTCATCGTCATCGTCATCGTCATTCCGAAAAGCGAAACCAAGACACTGTTTATGTGCGTTTGGAACAGTTGCTCCTTTCCATAGAATATACATGGGATTTTCGTACATATGTTTCTCTACAGGAATCGTATGCTCAGAGAAACACACAGAGGAATTGCGTTCATACTTCTTTACTTAGCACTACTATATAATTATACAGCCCAAGTACAAATCTAAGTTCCGACGTGCCCACTTTGTTCCTAGTTCATGAGAGAGAGAGAGAAAGAGGATGCGTACGTTCAACCTTTTCTGTTTTAACTTGGACTGTATATTGTCATGATGTATTTTGTACACTTCTATTGCAGTCATAACAGACATTCATAAAGTTAAGTCAAAGGACCCTCATTCCGACTGGACCCGACTCTGGTCTGAGCAACTGCCTCTTTTAAAAAATACTTATGTTTCAACCAGAACCAGGCATGTTCATGAGTATGAGTAATGTATTACAGCCAGAACTCTTGACTCCCATCTTCCAAGGAATCCCAGTAAACTCACCCGAACGTGAGTTAACATCTTTCCGCATAAACTCCCTACAAAACAACTGTACATTAATGCACTCCTATACCCACGAAATTTTCAGCGGATTTTCAGGAACGGATCTACTCTAATCGTAAGCTACACCTTTGATAGCAAGGGTTAGTATTATTATTATACCTACACTATTACTATATCACCACCAATATTATTTAGTTTTTCTGCAGCTTCCGATAGGTAAAATGACAAAATGGAGAATCCATGTAAAATTGTAGAATAGTGAAATTGTGTGAGAATCCATAATTCCAATAAGATGCTCTATAATCCGCGGATGTTTATGGATATGATCTGGGAGCAAAGATGAATCTGGTGGCCTGATGCAAATGCCAGTTGAATGCAATGCAATGCTGATGCTGATGTTAGTGCTAGTGCTATATTGGTTTGGTTTTGGTGTTTCTCTATGTATTGATATTGGTATTTCTATACGGGATGGATCGAGATGGTGATATGATGATGATGTGTGTATGTGACTTGAACTCAACTTTACTATGAGTTGAGTTTGCCAACGCATCTGTCATGTCAGGTGGGAGCTAATTATGGCTTCCCGAGACACTTCATCCATCAGTTTCCTCTTCACTCCACTCTTTTCTGTCTCATTTCTTCTTCTACAATAAGTAGTTGCCAGGCATACCAAGCTTTGATCGTGGAGCAAAGCAGCTCCCTCCGAAAAACAAGCCATACCCATATGCTGCATATGTATATAGCATCAGCACCCTATAGGTAGCTATGCTGTATAAATATATATCTATCCGATTTTAAACCAGAATTCTATTCAGTCACACCTTCAGGATTTATAAATGAAGTTATTACAAAATCAGATTTAAAGTGGTCCTACTTACGATTTTTAAACATACCAACAATTCTTCTTTCCATAAATTCCTAACTTTTACATATACATTATTATAATTTATAATAATTATACCTACCAAATATATTTATCAATTATAAAGCATCCCAAGCATTGCAGATATTTTGTTTAGGTGCAGTGTTTAGGTTCCGCTTTAGTGCTGATGTGAGCGTAATGCTCGAAAGGTGAAGAGACATGAAACTTGTATGAGACTGCGTCCTCATCTTGCACTTCTTCATCTTCCTCCCAGCTCTTATCCCGAAAGTATAAAAGCAGATTGGAACTGTGACAGGACATCGCCTACTACAATACGGCGGTAGTGAAAGGAGAAGTCTTTGCCTTTTGAACATTCAAAGCACCTTCTATATGTATGTACAAAGTAAAGTATAGTGAATCCGGATTACGGATCCTTTGCAACCACCAACGGCCAAAAGCCTACCACCACCTCCACCTCCCCGTACTATTAGTAAGTATGCACCTACATATACCTACTCCATGACAACGACAACGACAACGACAACTACAACTACAATATCCGGTGAATAGAGAAATGTCTTATCTCTAATCACATCACAGCCCCACTGCCAAATTCCCAGCTCTAGGCATCACACACACCAACACAAATACAGTGATACACATAAGCCTTGACTGCTGAATGTTGCATATCGTTATTCGTTATCCTCAACTCACTACTGAGCTCAAGTGAACGTTATCAGTATGAGTCTGAGGTCTGTTCGTCGTTCGATCCATCCTACTCCATCCGTGCTTCTTAAACGCTGAGAGACGGAAACTGAAATGGGGAACGAGGGAATGGAGCATTTATGAGTGCATGCACATTAAATTACGCAGTTATGTAATGAATCAAGAATCAAGTCAGTGCGACGAGGTTGACACATGAATGTTATTACACCAAGTTATTTTGTATGACACTAAATACTAATGTAATTATATGTTCACGTTATTTTATTCGATATTTCACATTTATTTCATGTACAGTGGAACTTAAGGTACATCGCTTATAGGTAGGTATTCGACTGATCTGGGATGGCCTGGTGTTGGTGTTCCGTGTATATGATATCATGCATAGAGAGAGAGAGAGAGAGAGAGAGAGAGAGAGAGAGAGAGAGAGAGAGAGAATACATGGCACACCACGCGACATATCTAACGACAGCGACTAACGATAAGCCACGCAATATATTGTACTTGGCACTGTTGGCACATTTGAGTCTGACTAGCAGTCGTCAATTCAGTGTTTAAACATTTTATTCCGTTCTCAAGTTTTCTATTTCGATGTAAACTGTCAGATGATTCGAAAGGATGAGAAAAATGCTCCTTATCACTATAATGATGACACATTTACGTACTTTATTTTCTACAGACACAGTCAACCAAGTCAGCTTATTAACTCACTATCATCTGCTCCTAGCTATGTAAATACAATTTATATTCGTCTCCTTCCAAACATATATACCTACCCATGTATATCCAAATTCAAGTCTTATTACTATATCCTGTTATACATTTACTGTGGCAATGAAGACGGCACGGCACGGCACGGCAGACGAAGACGTGCTTACGCGATTGCGATGACTATGACTGAACTCATATAGGAGAGGACAGAAGCTACAAATACAGAAAATAGCTGCACAAGTCCACATAAAAAATCTTCTGTCAAGACTGTCGTGAAGACGAAGAGTTGAACTGAAACTGAAATGATTCAGAGACGATGAAATCTTCGCAGGAATTATGTGCTTTGATGAAAATAAGAAAAGTACTTTATTTTACTTAGCTTCACTTTTACTGGCACATGTCCTTCTGTATTCTTCTCAAGCTTTCAACTTGTGATGTTGAATTTTTCATATTGTCACTACGACTGACATGAAAGAAGGGAAGAGCGATAAGAACATTGCCTACTATTGTCATTGTCATTCAGGAGGATTTACCAAATTAAAATACACCTACAATATAATGCAATGTCTCATCATCAGTCGTCAACCAGTCTCATTAAAACACTGTGTCGTGCTGTGGATACGAATACTAATACTAATACTCACTTGCTTTCAGTATCCTTGTACTTTGAAACTTTAAAACTTTAAAACTTCTTAGTACATGATCATAAGACTGTA
>JAAXYX010005971.1:0-10249 GCA_036851915.1 Ptenothrix huangshanensis
TGATACATAATGTTATGCAATACTGTGCCACCTCTCACTCCCATATTAATCCTTTGTGGGATTCTCTGCCGGTTTCAATTGTAATTTTGAACCAAGTATGTATGAGTGTTGTTACGACATATAAAACAACATACATAACTGAATCTACATCTGTCTATTAATTAGTTATACTATGTACCTACATATGTATGTATGCGTGCAGTAATCATATTCCTTCTCACTGCCACATAATCTACATACCAATACCTGTAATTTTACGTTTGCATCATTGCTCACATTTCATTACACTCTCCTGGATGGAATTGCATTGTGCACAATTACTCGTGTAATTACGCCTTCCGTCCTGCCTTTGTTGTGCTACCCTTGCTTGCTTGTGGCGAAAGTAAAATTCCACTTGAAATTCAAACTGAAACTCAAATTTAAATTGGAATTCGACTACAGTCTACACTCGCTCAGCTTGAGTAGGTATGTAATAAAGAGGTTGGACAGAGAAAGTAATAAATTACATTAGAGATGTACCCACAGGTAGTTCTATTTATGCAGATAATTAACCAACCAAAGTACCTGTAGAAGAGCAGAGGACGAAAGGGATGCTGTCTAGACTTGAATTAGGATTTCCAGTCCTCGGAAGGAAAATGATACAAAACACCTTAGGGTCAGTCTCTTTCTATCTACTCATACATCCATACCTCGAAGGTATTGTACTTGGTAATTTATTCCCATGTATCTAGAATCTACCTATAAATAGCTGTATTATTATTGTAATGTAGATGGTAGTAATTAATACGTAGTTATAATTATACAGATATATGGAGTAATCATTAGTATTAACTCCTAAGTTCCTATGCTCCATTTACTTACTCTATTTTAATATTGAATAAATTAGTTTCTTTCGCAATACAAAATTATGTTCGAATTTAAAATTAATGTACGACATGTGTAGTTTGTTGCAGTAGTAAGAGTATTGTAATTTTCTAGTTGTAGTAGTGTAACTGTGGTTGTAACTGATTCTAGGGTGGATGTAGACAGACACAGGTCTTTTACATGTGTGCTTGATACACAAAGGGTCCATGAAAAATAGTCGAATCAAGTAAAATCTGAGAATCTTAAAGATTATTTTCCTTTCTGAGAGTGCCAAAGCTTTCCATAGTGGCAGTTGATGGGATCTTGGAATTATTCCTTAGTGTTCCATAGCCACTATTCCTCTCAATGGTGGTGATGGTGACCTCAGGACTAATGTAAGACTGCGGAGGCATGATTCCCGGGTCACACTGGTCACTTGGATTGCCTCCATTTCCCACGACGCCTACTCCAACTCCCACCACGCCATAGTTGAGAGTCATCCCGTGGTCGAGACTATGACGTGAAGCCAGGGTGAGATCAATGTGCTCTGAGCTAAAGTCATTGCAAATGTCTGGATGCTGAGTGGGTTGAGGATGGGAATGCACCGGATGATATTTGTTCTGTCCCGAGGGTCCGTTGTTCAGGAGCGGTTGATGATGGTGACTATGATTATGGTTATTGGGGAGAGTGTGGAAATTATTCCGGCCTTGACTACTATGGTTATGATTATGATGATGAGAGTGGCTCAGGGTATTATTGTATGAGTGATAATTGGAATTGGTCACGGTCATCGGCAAGGTCATGGTCATCGGTGGGCTCGTCGTAGAGGTGGCCATGAACGGTGACGGCTCCTGACGATGGAACGTGATGACATAGTGATTAGGTGGGAATTTCCGGAAGTACGCAGCCATGTCAAAGAGAGCAGCCAACTCTGAGAGACTGAATGAAAGGAGGAAAAGGTAGAATGAGTAGCCATACTTGTATCTGTAGAAGGATGTGAGGCTCTTTTGGTGATGACTGTACGGCATGTTTGCTTCAAATTCCGAGCCGATCTGGGTCACAAAGGTCAGTAGGGCCGTTGCTTGACATAGACCTAGAGAGAAAGAGAAAGAGAGAAAGAAAGACATGAGAAGGAGAACGTGAATTAAATCTTACACACATTTCATCACCTTTCACAGCTTAATCTACTGTATGATGATCATGATACTAATAGTAGGTAGCTGGCTATATGAGGTACACAGAGTATAGAGGTAATTTGTGAAACACCTATTTACACAAGTACCGCTATTGACACTGGCACTGATAGTTACTAACTTTACTAGGTACTTCACTTATCTCCTCACTTCCACCACAAACATCTTAAAGTTAACGCCGTCAGCCCATAATTCTCATTTTAATTCTAAAGACGTTCTTCCCACAAACTTAACTTGTTAGCGTATCACCTAATACCAGACCTGCACCCCCACCAATACAAATGCCAAAGCCAATGATGCAATTATGTCTAAATAAATAATTCCCAAATCCCGTCTTGCTTGGTCAATTTCATTTAATTCCTACTCTGGATCAATTTACTCAACTACATACATAGTAGTACTGGCTGTAGTTAAGGTTGCATTCTGGTCGGAATTCATGAAGCATGCTTCTTAATAGGAACCATGACAGTGACAGTGACACTGACAGTGATGGTAACACTGACAGTAGCAACACATACAAAAATCCATTACAGAGGTTTATATATAGGCTCGAGTATAGGAGAAATTTTTATTGTTGAAATACGGGCACGGGTGAGAGTAAAAATACTAAGGAGTATATATTATATATATATAAATGTTCATTGCTAATCCCACAGATTTCCTTGGTCTCGTGATGGTTCTCGTGCTAGTGCTAGTTACTGGTTCTGGTCATGGTTTTCCTTTGGCTCCTAGTCGTTTCGTTTTCCGGTGGTGTATCTCAGAGAAAGAAGACAAGACGAAGGACGAAACAACATTATGGATACTGAGCTGAATTTAACTGAACTGGAAAAACGGCGGAGAAAATTGCGGAGAAATAAAAATCGTTTTATCGTTCTAGTTCATTTTTATGAAGACAAATGGTGAGATGGAACGTAAGAAAAACAAAGAGAAGCGTTCTGTATTCTGCGTCCGAAATTCGAGTAATGGATTCAAAGGAAAACCGGCTTAAATAGGTTTGTACGTCTTTTCTCGGATTTTCATGTTTCACAACTTACGATTCTATTTGAAGCGCCCGTAAACCGTACACCTTACAGGAGAAATTCGAGTAATGGATTCAAAGGAAAACCGGCTTAAATAGGTTTGTACGTCTTTTCTCGGATTTTCATGTTTCACAACTTACGATTCTATTTGAAGCGCCCGTAAACCGTATACCTTACAGGAGTTGGTAGCTGTTCAACTAGACGTGTATGTAGGTACTCCAGCATGTATTTGTAGGTATGTGTATGCTCATAGCTTTGGGAATCCTTGTCGGCGTCCGCGTCCCAAAATATGTACTCCAAAATGGTATCCAATCTTTATTATACGCTCTATTTAGCTCTAATGTATTGTACTACTGTACCGTTAACTGCACTCTGTACATATAATGTTAATGGCTTATACCTACTTGGATTTGGACTTGGACTGTATCGTATCGTATCGTATGGTATCGTATGGTATCGCCATGCAGCTGGGACAGAGGTAAATCCTACCTGCTATAGAAGCTATAATAAGCTAGCAAACCGACAGCGGCAGCAGCTTTAATACTCCACACGTAGGATTCACATCCACATCCAGATTCAGTCTGACGATGTCTTTCCCTCTGTGTCTGTCTGTCTCTATGTCTCCTAACTAATGTGGGTGCGTGTCCACGTAATATTTTTCCACTGTTTATTAAAGTTGGCAGTTCGACCTTATCACAATGGTCCTTGTTCTCGTGCAGGTCCTGGTCCTGGTCCTGGTCCTGGTCCTAGGACTGATAAGACTTGGCTTGGTATTAGGTGTTTGTCTCATCGTCTCATCTTTTCCTAGTTGACATACTAGACCGTTTAGTCGTGTTATGAGCAAAGCCTTGTGTATTATCTGAGCGTGAATCAAGATGCGCAAGAGCCAGAGAGCTCTACATACTTGCACACTGCACTGTTGATATGCTACTCCTCCTTTCCTTCTCGTCTCCGTCAAGTCACTGTCACTCTTTTCAGTCAAACAAAGTCTCACGTCCGCTGTGGCTACATGTCTAGGCTCATAATACTTTTATCTAGTAAGTGTCAGTCTGTCAATTATTAGATTAGACAATCAAGAAAGCCGGCAACGTTTTACTTTGTTTTACTCCCTTGGCTATGACTTTCGCTTTGAATTTCCCTTTCCCTTTGCACTTCCTTTGTCTTTGTCTCTGCATTCAGTTTCGGCTTGGCTTATCGCTAGTCTTCGACTTTCACTCCAGCTTTCACTTTCACTGTGGCTTTGACTTTGACTTTGACTTTGACTTTGGCTTTGGCTTTGGCTTTGGCTTTGGCTTTGGCTTTGGCTTTATCTTTGGTTTTAGCTTTGACTTTAGCTTTCCCTTCCTTTTTGACTTTCACTCTTGAGTCTCATTTCACCGACAAATGCATCCGACTAAGAGGAAAGATTAAGAGCTGAGAAAGTTGAATGAATTGAAACTGAATATTTAATTTTTATAGAGAGCTAGAATTTTATTCAAATTCAAAAGGGATGATGATGATTATTATTAACTTGCTACCGTTCTTCCGTTCTACCAGGAGTAGGTAGGAGTAGGACCGAGACCAAAACCAAAGACCAAAAGGGTACGACAAACTCCAGAACTAAAACTTCACTTTTGTTTCCCTTTATTTTCCATATTCCCCGGCTTAGTTTATAGACCTTTCCTGTACTTTGTAGGCGGAGACAGTTCGTACACCTAGATGCATTCAATGTAAGGTCAAACCGTCATCTGTTACTAGGAAAGTGTATATAACTACATGTACATATGTAGGCGCCTACTTAAAACCTACGTCTCTTGAATTACTTCTGAATAGGGGAACTTTGTCTCCAGCATCAGAATTCGAATTCAGATACACATACACAAGTTCTAAATAGGAATACAAATGGTTTTTAATTCACTACGTTAGCCGTTACTAATATAAAGACTGTCGAAAAGGCAAGTGCAGGAAGGTAAATGTAAACTTCTGTGGGAACACTGGAAAAACTGAATCATCTTAAAACAGAAAAAATGCATGAAAAACGCCAAAAACATCCTATTAAAAGTAAGTATTTTTCTTAACGCCGCTTGGGTGCAATTGTAACGTTTCAAAATTTTATATTTTAACCATTTTGAAACGTTTTAAAATTTTCTATTTTAACAATTTTGAAACTTTTCAAAATTTCCTATTTTAACTATTTTGAAACGTTTAAAATTTTTCTATTTTAACCATTTTAAAACTTTTCAAAATTTTCTATTTTAACACTTTTGAAACGTTTCAAAATTTTCTATTTTAACCATTTTGAAACTTTTCAAAATTTCCTATTTTAACCATTTTTATCCATACACAGTTCATTAAAAACGCTTTAAAAATGCATCTCTAACTGCGAGATGCACTTTAAATGCTCATTCAATGCGTTTTGCACGACTTTAGATTTTTAGATGCACTCTAGATTAAGTTCAAATGCATCCTAAAAGAGTTCATAACCATAATGAATACACGTAGATTTTTCAAATCGCTTTATACACACCAGTTTTTACAGCGTATATAAATGTACTCCAGCAATAGGTAGGTATGTAAGTAGCATAAATACCTACCTACCTACAAAGCACTTATTCATTTGGTTTTCCCTGAAAATTCCACGCTTTCTGAATAAAATGCTCGCTTTCCATTGTTTGTGTTTGCATTCATATTCACAGAATGAAATAGACGCTGGATGAAATGGCTACTATAAAATAATAATACTAGGAATGAATAAATAAACGTCGTATTTTATTCTTGCTTTGATCGTTTTATTTTTATGTTGAACCTTCGGCACTTTCCATAATGCCATGGCATGCCATGCCATGTCATGCCTTGTTGCCATTGTCATTTCCATTTCCACTACCATTATTGTCATGCTACTACACTACATACAAAATTACACTACACTACGCACTAAACTACGCCTAACTCTATATGTACTTCTATGTACACTGTACACCGTGCCGTTACCATTACACTGACACACACTACATTGGATAATGCCCGGAGTTAAAGCACTCACTAGCTGCCCCACTTTATGTAATATATAATCATATAATGATTATGCAAAGGGTAAGTGTAGAATAGAGTGTGAGGCTGCTGGTGTGCTGGTGAGAATGAAATTTTATGAAGTTTCCTATATCTGTACAAGTATTTCTCTTGTACGCTTTTTTTTCCTTCCTTCCTTCCTTCCTTCCTGTAGAATAGGAAAGAAGGAGGAAGCTAGTGGGAGTGAAAGTTAAAACAAGAAATGCTAGAAATTCAACACTTGAAACCAGAATTTATGTAGATGTAGATGATGGAATTGTGAGCCTGCGAGGACATTGTACCTTGACTACTTGACGTGGTAGGTACCTAGTACCTACCTATACATAGGTGTAGATGTGTAAGGGAACAACGGCGAAGAGAGTTGAGTAAACACGAATAACAATGATTGTATTCCCAACACTACAGTATACGAGACAATACCAGAAGCAAAAAGCAAAAGGAAAAGCAAAAGCAGAACCAGAACCAGAACCAGCACCAGAACCAGAACCAGAATCAGGCCACCAGGCAATATCAGCAGCGATGCCAAGGAAGAAAATGAAAGTGGAGCGAAAACAAAAACGAAAACGAAAGGGAGACTATGAAATAAAATGCGAATAGGAATGCAAAAGCCATTGCGAAAGAAGGAGGAAGAAGAAGAAGAAGGAGAAGAAGAAAGACGAGCGAAATGATTTTAAGAAGGAAAGGCAAAGTTGAGGGGAAAGCAACAAGAGATTCAAACAGCCGTGAGTTAGTGAGCTGGGACTGGGACCCACCTATAAATAGGAAAATGCAAGAAAGAGAGAAAGAAAGAGAGAGAGAGCCAAGACTAAAGCCCTGGGATGCACTACTCACGACTCTCACGAATGACTACTACAGATTCAAATACGTAAGATGTAATAATCATAATGCATAATATAATAATATCTTAGACCGTGATCTCTTTCTAGTATTTGGGAAGTAAGCGAGTGAGGGCAGGGAATGTACGGCCTGCATCGCGTCTTGTCACTCCCTTATTATTACCTACCCATGCCAGCTGCCAAGATTGCCTTATTTATTATGCATTAATATTAGTCCACGGTGCCCTTTCCCTGGCTTCCATAGCCATTTCCCTTCTTCGCTTTTTCCTCGTTTCTCCACTCTGCTGTAGCTGTAGTCTCTACGTTCCATTTTCAAACTACATACAATCCACAACCCAATGCAATATAATGCAATGTAATGTAATGCAATGCATTGCATTGTGATTGTGATTGTGATTGTGATGCCGAGAAGAAGCCACAAGCGAGATAAAGCCAAAGGTCGATTCGCTAAAACTCGTATTATTCTTTTGCTCTCACACTACCTACTATTACTATTAGTACATACAAGTACAGATACCGAGGCCAAAGTAATCGTGCTCAGTATCAGTACCACGACTACCACTTTCAACGGTAGTGGATATTTCATCCATTCATTCATTCATTCCTTTCCTAATATCTATGAACATATGTACTATGTATTTGCTCAAACTCGAACATAACACTGGAGCAAAGGGAAAGAGAAAGTTGAACGTGCGTCATCGCATCGACAACTTTCCCGTGCTCTTGATCACGATCGTGATCGCTATCATGATCTGATCTCTTGCATGGAATCAAATAAACTTTCGACTCTCTTCATTTACCATGTTTTAACAGTTTTCAATTTGAATTCAAGTTTGAATCGGGAATTGGAAAAGTAGAGATCTCCCAGGACAAGGAGAAGCGATAGTTTGCAATTTAAGGTTCAAAGTCAAGCCTACCTAGAAGTAGCAGTGTACCTACATTAAATGATGCATGTAGATTGAACATCGTTCATGATCATGATTATTCCGCTGCTGTGGGCTTCACATTAGAGACACTCGCAATTGCACCCGCACCCACACTCCACTCGCAACTCGCAACTCGCAACTCGCACTCACTCTGCTCTCATCCTTTATCTAGCACAGATGTCACGGGAAGTGTTCAAAAGAAATTAGACGAGAAAGCCTTTCTACTCAAGTCTGGAAATTAGTGTATAAAATCGTCTTAAAATTGCAGAAACCGTGCGCTCATCATGATCAGCCATACATAGCTATTGCCATCATGGCCCAGGTTAGAGTCACAGTCATCGCCTCACTTTAGACAGTTAGGTACACTACGAGTCATCAGAGTCACAAGCTTAGTAGCACTACTTGTACATGAATGGGTATCGTTAGTGTCGCTTTCGCTCTCGTTTTCGCTTGGTCCTCGTCAGTATTATAAAATCGAATATCGAATTTTAAGTAGAGATAATCTGAAAGGATCCCGTTGCCGCCGAGCATCAAAAGGATAAGTTCTCATTCTCCGAGTCAGACAGTTTGACTACAGAGGTGCATATCAGTACTTGGGTAGGAAGGTACGTACGTGGGTATACATAATCATACAAATACATCACAATCTTCCTGTTGGTCGTCGGCTTCGGCTTGCTTGCTACTTCCAATGCGTTTCACTGTCAAAAGATTCAGTCTTGCCTCTTGGGATTCAATTTGCGAACTCAATTTCGTTCATCTAAATTGCATTGATAAGGGCAAGTCTAGGGATGTAGGAGCCAAAGCAAGTCAAAGTCAAGTCACACAAGAAGGAGGCTAAAGCTTAGGTTTAGGTTGAGGATGCCTTATGCCTTATACCTATCTCTACTTGGCACTTTGTACCTTATGCGAAATCAGACGAGTTTGTGGAGTCTCGCACTCACGTAGCTATGTATAACCTACCCATCCACATCCCTCTTCTGACTCTGCACATTCCATACATTTTGCTCGGCTTGTACTTGTGTATGTGTGTCGATCCCACACGTAATCAAAGATCGTTTCGTTTGCTTTCAAAGGCAAGGGAAATACAGATAGTTATTGCTGAAATGGGGAATACCGTCTCCTGACTCCTGAATACCAACTACCAAATGCGTGCAACTTCTCTCTTCCCATGCAAATGTAAATGAGATTCCTTAAAATAACTTGCAATTTCGTCTCGAATCCTTCCTAGTCTAAGTCCAAGTCCTGGCCCTGGTTCTGGTTCTGGTTCTGGTCCTAGTTCTGGTTTTGGTTTTGGTCGTGGTCTTGATTCTGTTCGATTCGATTGTCATTCTAGTAAATCTAAGCCGTTTTAAATTAATCCAAAGTTTATCTATGGTTAACTACTGTCCTACTTGAGCATAATCCCAGCTATCCAAGCCACATACGGTAGGGATACATACATAATTGCAGGCATACAATGATACAACGGGATTTGGCAAAGACCAGCACAAGGGAAATGAAAGAAAGAAAGTGTGGGATCTGTTCCTTCCATTCCATGTGTATCAACATCAACCTCATTTAGTCGGGACTTCTAGGTCTACGTACTAATTATGCCATACCGTACAAGCCACATTCAACTCCAAAAGCGAATGAATTCCAACATCTGAAATTACTGTATGTCGAGTTCGTGGTCATTTGTTCCGATTCCAATAGTGGTAGTGGTCATGGTCATGGTCGTGGTCCTAGAATTGGAATTGGAATTGGAATTGAAATTGGAATAGAGCTGTGAAATGAAATGGAGTAAATGCCTCGGTATTTAAGCGGTCATTTACGGTATTTAAATTTTCATCTTGAAGCTGCAATATAGTCATTTTCTCTACTGTGTACGTATGTATATGTACATTCCTATATACAAACGTACGTATATGTAGAGAAATCGAAAGTGAAATTAGAAACCACAATGGCAATAACAACTGCGACTGTTTCTCTTTCTCATTCTCCTCTGCTCGGTTCTCTTGGCCAAATCAGAATCGGAGTATTAAGAATAGGAAGAAAGTGGAAGCAAGTGCAATGATAGTGCTGGTGCTAGCTGAATGGTATGTATGGTAGTACCGGGGAGGAAGAAAGGCAGGAAGGGAGAAAGACAAACTGACAGACAGATAAAGATGTACAAAGCGCCTAGCACTCGGAGGGAAGAAAGCAAGGAAGCATTCACTTCGACCAGACCAGACCAAACCAGACGACCACGAAGAAAATGCGATGCAATCCTATACCACACTATTCTATACTACACAATACAAAACCCAGCACAATGCACGGGAAGACAAGGCAAGGCAGCGTGATGCAATGAAATGTAATGCAATGCAATGTGGTGGAAGGAAAAGTGAGAGTGAAAGCAAAAGTAA
>JAAXYX010005972.1:0-10246 GCA_036851915.1 Ptenothrix huangshanensis
TCGTCTCAATGTTGCAGTAATTAAAGAGATGAATGACAACAGTTACTTGAAAGAAGTGCACATGATATTCGAACTGGATGTACTAGTAAATGAATCATGTATGCATAGTACAAAGCCACAAAATCGAAATGAAGTATGGAAGGTTCAGCAAGTATATGAAACAATTATTGTTATTGTGTACAATATTAACAAATCTATCTACGGTGTGGAATAAATTTTTGACTACAAGAATAATTACATACTTACATAAGCATCATTTAATATGTCTTTATTTGACTGAGACTCAGAGGAAGTTAAAAGTTTTTTTGAGATTTGACACACTTGTATTGAACTGACACTTATTATTAACATCAAACTAGTGCACGGCGACTAAAATTTAAACGAACTATATTTCACATTTTGATAATAATTATATTTGTGGACTTACGATTAGTAAGTTCGTTATGGTTATAGTTTATAGTAGTGACTTTCAGTTTGTCTGAGTAGCGTAATTAAAGTACAATGATAAATTGTTAATTGTGGACTGAAACAAAATAGGATATGTTAAAAATTAGACAGGTAGTTCGCAATAGTTTAAAATGGGGTATGGACTAATATACCCTCGTGTAAAAAATCGAAATCCGGGTAGAGACATTTTAAAATTTTCGGTTGTCAATTTACAAGTTATTAATAATTAATAAGAAATATAATTATAAGGCTGTGCTGCAGTTTTATCAATATACACCGACAGCGAAGCAAGAAAAATAATAATGCAATACTTAATGACGGGAAAACATAACGATGTAATCGTGAATTTAGTGACGTGCGTTTATTTACAATAGTAAGTATTTTACTATTTTCTTAACTCTATTCATGCATTGCTGTGAAAGATAAGGCTACAATGAAACTACTAAAAAATTATTGCTTCTGAATAGTAGTTATAGGCAGATTTTCGAATTTTTTTATACTTCCGTCAGTCTTAAATTCCTTCAAATATAATACCATTAAGGCTGCCCTAACAAAAATCACAATACAGCTAAACCTTCTATTTTTCAGACTTTCACAAAGGTACCTAAGTGATGAGAATTACGCAAACTACACTTAAAAAAGAAAGTTTCAAACTGAGTAAAAATGCAATCACGAAAAATCTTTCACGTCTATCCACATTATGGTTTACAAACATGATGTCATAAAAATTGCAGTCTTACACATTTCAAACCTCTTTGTTTTACAGTATGCTTTGCGTAAAGAGAAAAAATTCAACAGATTACAATAATCATGTCTACAGGAAGTATTTTTGTTGCAGAATACAATTTGATTTCAGAGTCTCCGATTTCCATCAACATTTTCGAGTCTTTGGTGTTCAGTTTTTTCAACATAGAGTTTTAGCCTTGATCGAAAAAACGCAGCAGATCTGGCTCCATTGTCTGATTCAAATTTGAAAAAAAATATACATATAGCTATAACTCTAATTTATGTGAAAAAGTGTATCCATTATTAAATTCAAAGTTGCAATTATTTGAGACTTACTATAGGATCTTCTTGAGGACCGTATCTCTTTCTGACTTGTCCTTCCTTGTCAATCACAAATTTGGTGAAGTTCCACTTTATAAATGATCCAAGCATCCCTCCTGTCTTGTCTTTCATATACTTCCACAGAGGATGAGCATTTTCACCATTCACCTCAATCTTGCTGGCCAAGTCAAACTGAACATTGTATTTTTTGACGAAATCTTTGATCTCTTGCTCACTTCCTGGTTCTTGAGAACCGAACTGATTGCATGGAAATCCGAGAATAGAAAGACCCTTAGTCGCCCCATATTTATCATGGAGAGCCGCCAATTGTGTGTAATTGGCGGGGGTCTTTGCTCAGAAAGATGCTACATTAGCTACCACCAGTACTTTTCCACTAGAATTGATTATATAAAATTAAACATATTCGATCAACTGTTCCTAACTGATCGACTAACTTCAACATTATACATCAGTTAAAAGTCAACGTATACATAAAAAAGCAGATTCTACTTCATTCCAATAAAAAATCAAATAAATCATCTACCGATATTTCTCCATACTCTGGAGATGGCCATCGATGTCAACGTACGAGAAGTCATAGACGGACGATGCATTCTTCCAGTCCGTTGCATCACCACTGCTTTTGTTACCAGCACTCTTAAATCTCCCAAATCCGAACATTATGGTCTAATCACAAACGAGAAACATACATGTAAAAGACATATCATACTTTCAAATAGTCAAATAGTAGATTTGTTGATTCCTAACAACAACAACTTATTAGTGCGTGAAATTTTAAACGTGTATATCAATCAATGATTCCCAAAAATGCATAGCCCCTCGACCTCCACCTCACCGACTTCAATGAGTGATGGCTGATGGCAATGAATCATCCAGGGTATAGAAGCATAAAAGGTACTTACTACTACTGGCAAACAAGAGTAAATATCATTCAATATCTCAAATGCGGGTAAAAGAGTTCCCGTTTGATAAGGGTAAAGGTTGAACCGTTGAATGAGCTGGAGAGCTGGAGACAGCAGCTATGTATTTCTAAATTCACTGATGAATACACAGTTCACTGGAAGTGTAAAATTCCCCTTTCAATGAGCCCATGACAAAATTAAAATCGACGAGGGAGCAGGGCAATAGTTAGCCCCAAATTATCAACTCAGCAAAATACACTACTAATACTCTAATGCTGATTGAATAATTCACTTTACATAAAAAAATCATCGCAACTATGACTAACTTTGATACATGTATTGCGGAAATGGATGACGATGACTAGTTATCAATAAATAATTGCAGTAGGCTGCTGTGTGAAATAATTTGTGCACGTAAGGTATATTACTAATTATTACCTTTTCTTATTGTGCTTTCTATTTCACGGATAATTTACCAGTAGATAAAAATACTTGCAACAACGCCTCTGTTAGTCATGAAAAAAGAATTAAGAGATTAAGACTAAATGGGTTAAAATGTTTTTATGTTTCAAATTTTAAGAATTAATTTTTAAAGAATACCAGCGGTCAATCCAATGATCAAGCCATACAGCGTAGCAGGTTAAGGTATGATCCGAGTAATAGAACCTTAAATTTCAAGAGGACTACACTACTGAACTACTGACTGACTATTAACTTCTGATTGCTATATGCTACTAAGAAAGTTCTGCCTTATTCTGCAACAATAACTGAAAAAATAATTACCGGAAGTTAAGTTAAATTTACCTTGATAGCCTGAGATGATTTTCTGGAAGTAACTAATAACAAGGGGCAGTGCATAAAGAAATCTGAAATAAAAAATTAACACCACATAAGTCAACGTTACTGTGAGTTTAATAAAACAAGAGTCAAGGCCAAGGTCATCAACTTTACATGATAATAAAGTTTTTTATTATTGAAAACTGTCATCTAATGTCTACTTCAGTATCACTATGCACTATGACAATTCGCAGACCAACCGTTTTGCATTAGTAATATTAAAGTTATTATTTTAGACTTCAAGCATTATAACAGTAACATTAACTTGTGTAATTATAACATATAACGAGAGCAAAGTGAGCGATCTTTTTCAAAATGTTACAACGCATTAAATTAACTGCACACTTTCCTTTTTTCGTAGAAGTAACTTTTAAGAAAGTGTGATAATTTTTTTATGTAACTCATAGACGGTTAAACGTTTTAAAAATCGTGGCAACGAGAAAACGACAACAACAGAACTCTTATTAATGCTTACCGGTGTGAAATTCGGTTTTTCTCGAAACAAAATTTGAAATTGCAATGACGAAGTGCTGCAAAGAAAAAAGAAATTCATTCGGTGAGTAAATCACTCTTTGATTTTGGCGCCTTCATTATTGGCACTTTATTTTATCTGCTGTAAGGAGTCCTTTTATTTCAAGTCGTCAAGTTTTCAACTTTCAACCATTCTTTTACTTTCTTCGTGGATGCAAAATAATATATCTACCAATTTAATACCGCTGGAGATCGAGTACTTTGTACTAGGGTAAACAATGTTCGGAATTTTCTGGTAAGAACGCAATTAGGCAAACTAAATATGATAACTGATAATGCTCTAATACGAAACGCAATTTAAAATAGACAATGGTAACTATTGAAAAGTCCAGGCTGCAAGAGCACTCAGGTTAAGAGCATTTTAAGCGTTTTTAAAATTTGAAAAAGGCATTTTTCTTGTCGCCTTAATAATGAGGTACTAATTGATAATGCGACCAATTTATTTTTGTAGAAATGCATCAAATGGGTAGTGACATCACAGCATACAAACTACTAACTGTTAAGTTCAAAATTCCACAAATCCAAGAGCGGGTCCTTTGGGTGCAGACATCCTACCGGTAGATACTATATGTATACAAATGCAAATGCACTAATAAGTAATGCCTATTAACTAATGGATCACTATTCAGTTTATACAAAAATTATTTACTTTTTATTTAGTTTGTTGGTATTAATACACGTTTATAACTCATTGTCCAATTGATTTGTACACACGCAAGAAAATTACATAAGTTGTGAAACCCGTCTTGTGAAGACAGCATAATTTCTTTTTCCTATCAGTTACATTTAAATTCATTTACAACATTTTCATCAAGTTTAATCATTGGATAGATAGTAATAATTACAACAACAACAACAGCTGGAACAACAACGGCGACATCGACAACATCAAGCAAAACTACTACGACTATTATTGAACTATCTACTACAATAATTGGCCACATTTAACAATTTTTTGTAGAACATTTTACAGTTGACTGTTGACACACAGAAAACGCATTTAAAATATTATTATGCAGTTACAGAATCAGTTAGTTATTAAAATGTAGACAACAACAGTATAATTGCTATACGTAGATATATAAAAATCATAGTAACTGCTCATGAACTTTCATAGTCACGGTTTCATGTCTTTGAAGATCTGACATGCGGATTTGATAATCAGAATAATTAATCTTATCGCAGCAATACACTCATAGGTAAATAAGTAATCGCAATCGGTATCGGTATCGATATCGATATAATTTGTAACGTCACCATTGATGACAATCAAGTTATTGCTTTAAACTCCTGCCCCTGCATCTATCTATCTATTTAACGAATAACCATCAATTCATTGTCACACTAAATAATGAAAGTTGATCTGAAAGCAACCGTAGCATTGTGATTCAATCTATTCGGATTCTATAGTACATATGGACAACATTGTCAAATAATGTTATTATTCGTTAGTTTACAATGAAAAATAGTGGGTAAAATCACCATCATCTAGTAATTACTTTTACTGCATGTAGTGTGTAAGTAAATGTCGTTAACTAGTATTCACTAAAATATTTAATAACTTAGACCTAGCTACGGAAAATCATAATTTATGCTTTATAAATGTAATATACTTTCTCCCGTTTAATACTTTCGGAGTTCCTCTGTTGCACCACATAGTAGATTTAATTATCATACAATTGTAACTAACCACAGCAGAACAAATATGCTTATTCTCTGCTTCATAGCACGTACTATCAACATCAACAATCAGGATATCACTATAGATGTACAACTACAATTTACAATTGTTAAACTAATTAAGATTAATAATATAGGGAATATGTATTTTTAGATATAGTAGTAAGGTAGATGGATGTAATTAGTTAGATATTATAGAATGATTCTCTTTATCTCCCCCCAATAGAAGACCACTGCTATATAACCTTGTAGCTAGTATGGTTGTAAAGGTTGTAAATTGTAAAGGCAAAGGTTGTAAATAAATGCACACGCATAGGTAATTCTTAGATTAGAATATACGCTTCTTAAGCGTTGGTTGCTACAATTGCAATCATTAACACAAAGTTAATACTACGACTAAGCTAAGGCTAAGCTACAAGTTCTTTCTAGACAATGACAAAATGATAATAAATACAATGAAATAAAAATAGTTTTCGTAAGTTATCAAAGCAGTACTAGACACTGACAGTACTACATGTGTACCTCCACTTCATCCCTTTAGCATCTATCTAACTATAATTAATTTAATTATTTAGTACAAATCAAAACGGTGTATGTTATGTGACTGGTAGTTGTAACCTTAAGGCAGGTCGGTAAAATCATAATTACACCTCCATCTGCGGTTACAAAACACACTCTGAAAACTGAATTGAGAATCCAGGAAAAAGATTGGTCCACCGTCGAGACACTGGATAAAGAAATATTTGACATTTGCAAAAAGTAAAAGAAGGATTGTATATTTCACAATCTCCATTGGAACTTCTAAACGTTAACGAAGACCTTCTTTTATGTTGCTTTTCTAAATCTTGCCTGATGAATGTCTCTGCGTCTGAAAGCTTACGTATTTTAAATAAAATATTTACCACACAAAATACTAGTTGAAATGAGGGATTTATAATTATACTATTCAAAGTACTTTTAATTAGCAAAATACTGTCAAATGACAGTGTCAGAAATAAACTAACAACATAATGGATTGTTGTAATCTTTACATACATCGTGAAAGCTGGTGGTGCTACGCTTCAGACAGTAATAATAATTTTATTATATTATTTAACAATTTTTGTTAGCAATGACAATAGGGTATGCCCAACAACTAAATCAAACTGAATTTGTAAAACAATCCCTGGTAATTACAATATATATACAGGGAACAGATTCTCACAGTTAAATTGGATTCTGATTTGAATTTAGTTTTGAGTTTGAGTTTGTTAAATTTCTAGCCTAGTTGTACGAAGTTGACACTTCGATTCCACATAACTTTATTTTACCTACATATTTTCCACCCATGCACACAAATAAAATATTTCTACGTTGTTTATGGTGTTATTTTTTAACGCCTGTAATTCATAAACAATAAATTAAACGTCAAATAAATGGGTAAGATATAGTTGCGAAGATTAGCAACAGTAACATTTATAAATATACAAGCATAATAATACAGATCAATATGTAAGTGGTAATAGTTAGATCATTGTACATACTGTGATGTTGATAAGTACTGTAAAAATTACAATCATATGTAGGTATGTCAGCTAAAAATTGATTTTCAAAAGGCATTGTAGTTAATTCACAGCATGCATTTTGATTTACACGAAAAAGACGCTTTGATAATAATATTTGGGTGTCGAAATTCCAGTAGCCTCTTGTCACGCCTGTGAGTCCTTTAATCCGTATATTATACTACAGATATAAACCAATAACATAATAATAGGCAATTACATAATGTGACTAATAATATAATTGCAAAAAATGAGTATCATCGACATGTAATAATTTAATAATAAATCTATGTCTTTAGATTAATCAAAATTACCTTCACACAATTAATCATTAATAAGTTATTATCTCCCACAATTGAAACAATGGAATATTATGTATCTTGGACACTATAATAAGTAAGTAGGTGAATAGGTGCTTACCTGTAATTATACCTACACAAGTTAATAACTACAGCAAGTAATTGAATTGTACCTGTAGTTGTAGAACAGGTTATTTGTGTCACATAACAATTAAATAAATAGTAGTATATTCTACCAACTCCGTCTATGTAATACAAGATGTACAGGTGATTAGTCTTTAGTCACTAATTACGTAATGTTAGATAGGTAAAGAATACCCCAAAATAATTGCAAGTGCAATAAAATGACTAAACTACAGTTTTAAAAACTTTACAATTTACTAGTGGTCCAATACATAATGAATTTGCTAATTTTTTAGAAGTAGTTTAAAAAATACTTGATGAAAGATCTGATGAAAAAGTACACTGACCAGAATCAGATTAGGTAATTATTTAGACATTCAATGAGGTTACAATTTGTATAAGGTACGCAAGGTATCGGCATTGCCATATGTATTTAGTTCCTTATTACTTAATTATATACTAACTTGTGTTCTATCTAAGGTTGAAATTTAGAAATTAATTAATGACATGATAATCATTATTATGCACAGTTATTACGTATCATTTAAATGCTCAGTAATGTTTTGTTGAATTACAGAGAGTAATGTATTTATATAACTAATACACTATAGTTACTGTATACGATAATGTAATATCAATAGTAAAATCTCCAAATTCTAACTAATTACAATATAATAAATTAGTATTTGTCTAGGTTGTATGTAGTTGAAGTTACGTAAGTTTACATCTTATAAATAAATTCTCAAAAGCTCTGCCCTGTCTTCATAATAAAAGGGAATATATAAATATAACACGGAAAATGGAAATACGGTAATATAATTACAGACAGTATGTACTTGAGAGTAGAAAAAAGGAAGTCATACATTGATAATTTTTAGAATACATATACGCAAATTTAAAATAATATCAATCAGAATACTTAAAAATTCAATTATAAACTATAATATCCGTCCAAAACATTAGCTTCAACCTTTGAAAAAAAATCATCATAAGAATAATATGATCCATCTTTCCAATTCTAAGATCTTTACTATACACATACTTATTTGATTGATTTTGGCATTTAGTTTTACGATCCCATAAATTATTGTATTTGTTTCTTTGTGGTTCTGGTTTTAATGATTTATTTGGCCAAAGTTAGGCTGCAGGTGCCATATATTAATATTATGATTCAGGGGGCTTCTTAAAAATGTTAAAATCATGCTCGCAAAAATCAATTTTCACGTAATGTGTTGTATTACAATAATTGCCGATTATTATAAAGAGGGCTTTTTTGTGTATAGGAAATATATAATTACTGAAGTAGTAAAAATATTATAGTTAGAGCGTAAAAGATTTGCTAGTTTTGGCTTTGGCAACCCTCTGGGATACATCAAGATCAATATGGAGCTTGGTACAGGAACAAGATGACTGAACGTATTTTATGTCATCATTGGTTAAAGTTCTATTACCTGTAGCATAAAGTTTTAGGATTAAACGTTGGGTTACAATTTAAACTTTGAAGGTTAACCATCATAACAGATTTAAATTAGAATCAATGTAGCACCACAAGACGAGACCGCATCTTATGCCTTACGTATATATCGTAATTTTTCGTATTGTAGTTCTACCTTCAACCATATTTTAGCAACTACCGTTATAAATATAATGACCTGATGGTATTACAGTGAAACTTCGTTATAACACCTCAGGGGACCGATTTTTTCGGACGTCATAGGGAGGTGACGTTATAGACCCTATAACGTCCAACGACAGATTAGCTGACGGGGAGGACATGTGCCGTTGTTATAGCGAAAAGGACGTTATAACGGCGGTCGTTATAACGAAGTTTCACTGTACATATGTAAGTACTTTGTTGTATAATATAGTCCGTAGAATATTACGCAGATTTTTTTTCGCTCGAGTATTATAATAACAATTAGAAATGATTATTAATATAGAGTACTACAGTCTACTGAATCGCAGCTGTAAGAGTAAGTTGTTCTTTTTAAAGGAAGGTAATTATTTACAGCAAAATATTGTAGCCGGTAGAAAAGTTTCCTAAGAATGTACGAGTCATAATTGGAATAATTAATGTTTATGGGCTTTCCTACTGAAAAATGAATACGATTGTTTTGCTTCTTGTAGACTGTTTCAATTGAACATGGAAGATTCAGTTCAGTGTACGAGTATAGATTAATAGGGTTTACGTGAGACTAGATTGGATGCTAGACTTTCTTCCCCGGCTCTACTGGAATCAATAGCATTAGAGACTTGGTGGTTTAGTTGGTTAACAGCTGATGGACTACCCTCACGACCAACTGAGCTGTGGTTTTCTTTCCCAGAACTATCATAAGAGCATGTTTCTGAAGAACTTCGAACATCTTCAAGCTATAGTAATACAAAAATAACAATAAATACCAGAACATGGTCGGAATAAAACAGCATAACCTCTTGATACCCACCTTTTTGATAAAAGCTGCTCGGAAGATAGCTTTGAATAAAAGGTACGTCCAAAACATGTGAAGGCAAAGTAGAAGAAGCAGCATTCCATTGAAAAAGTAATGAGCTGGGAAAGTTGGCACAATGTAATTCTTTTCAAGGAGTGTACTAAACAATTACACAATAAAAGTCAATAGTTATTACCAACCGCCTAAGAAGCGAAACACATTGGACAAGTATTTTACTTGAAACTGGTAAAAAATTAAAATACATTAGAAGCATTGAATGCTGAATATGAAATTGCGACAGCTGGTTTAATACCTTTTCAGCACATACATGGGGTAAATCCATAAGCGAGTTGAAAGGAACATTATAGAAAATACCCCGAACAAAAACC
>JAAXYX010005973.1:0-10245 GCA_036851915.1 Ptenothrix huangshanensis
TTGATGACTATATACAGAGAAGAAGAAGGTACACAGTAACAAAGCAAAGAATCTTGAAACGGGAAAAATGCAAGTGAAACGCAAAAAATTTAGTTGTCTTTAGTATAACTATGAATGCAGCAAGGATGTGTCCTATTTTTATTTTTTTAGCGTTTTTGGAATTCTGAATTTTATTTATTGGGCATTTTAAAAGCGTTTGTACTTTATTTTTTAAGCAATTAGAAATTTCTTTAGGATACACATTTTGAAAATGACCAAATTTTCCATTTTTACAGATTTTAAAAATGTCTGCTTTGCAATGTTTTAAGATTTTTGAAAATGTCTGATTTTTTGCGTATTTTAAAAGCATCAACATTTTTTTGTTTCTACCCATGTTAAAATTGCGTTTTTTGTTCTTTATACACTTTGCAAACATTGAATTTTCCTTTTTTACTCAGTTGAAAAATATGGTTTTTATGTTTTTATGGTTTTTGAAATCGTCTAATTTCTATTTTTAGGTATGTAGAACGCATCTAGCATTCAAGTATTGGACTTCAAAATACGCTTTAGACAAGCTATCGATGCGTTTTAAATGCACTTGCAATTTTTTAGACGTGCTTAAGATAAACCTAAGATGCACTCTACCTGCTTACATAATTACACTAAATGCTCCTATGTTTTTACCGTTCTGCATACACCAGTTTTTACTGTGTACATAAGTATCTTCATAAGAAAGTTACCAGACACTGCTTTCTCCTCGAAAAGCTAAGGAGAAAGCAAAGAGGCATATTGGAAAGGGGATGATGACCAGGACTAAATAGTGGCATAAAGCTATTTAAAATGCTCGCAAATGTGCAATTGGTAGCTCTATCATAGCGATTTGGGATTGTCGTTGGATATTGACGAGGTGCATGGAATTGAGATTATTATCCATTATCTATAATCTCATAGAATTTCCCATTCAAGTTGACGAGGGGAAGTTACACTATTAAACGATACGACTCAACTTCCCGGTACATAATCGGAAGCTAAGCTGACTTTATGGTCAACGATTGGAGATTGGAGAAATCTATGACGATGGGTACGTACATAGGTATACAGATATGTGTAGAAAGGAAGAGAGTACGAGAGGAAGACTCTCCCGTTGTGGTAAGGAAGCTCGGATCCCATCCACATTGTAAGGATAGTACGATGGAATGCAATGCAATGGAAGGAAGCGGAGACGACATGTCATGTCCCACCAAATCATGTAACCCCAAGTCGACGAAGAATTTGCTCGTTTCCCATTTCAATTCAGTTCATGGTCGTGTTTTGATCGAACAATCATTTTACTGCATCCATAAATATGTACATGTGGGCAAACAATGTAAAATCGAGTTAACTTCCCAAGTCATAGAGATTTCACCACGGAGATGAGAAAGTTGAGCTGCAGTGAGTCGAAGAAATACGATTACATCACCGTCTCGACATGATCGTGTGTGCTCTACAGTAGAGTAGAGTAGGTAGGTACCTACCTCTGTGCGATTCCTCCGTACTTGGTTGGTCGACAAAGGATTGGAAAAGGAAAAAGGGTTAAGGGAATCTAGGCAACGGCTGAGGCTTCGCGTTGTGCGAGGCTTTCAATCAATTTCTGCCAGTGTGGGGTGCACATTGCGTATGCATAAATAAATGTACCCCTGCTGGATTCGTATTCGTATTCGTATTCGCACTCGGATTTCGGAGGCAGTGCATGGCATTGCATTGCATTGCTGAGGGAGCGGGAGAATATATTCCGCATTCTAATAAGTCTATCTTGGCTTCACTTTACTATGTACCTACTATGATGTGCTATGGCCGTAGATTTGCCCTTGTCAAAGCTATGACTCTGGAGTATGAAGAATGAAGATGCAATATATTTCACACCGAGCCTCCATCTGTGTTTGGAGTCATTCACGGAACGAAATGCAAAAAACCTCGACATACTATGTAGTACCAACTCGTGGTAATGCAGTGTGGGTGTTTGCCAGGGAAAACATGCAACAGGGACTTACACTGTGGCTTGGCTTATGTATGTTAGTCTACATCGCTACATGCATGGCAAGAGAGTACAGTGAAATGTGAAGAGGGAAGGAAGGAGAAAGCATTTGCTTTCTCTGTCATATCCTAAATTCGCTCCACCGGTTGACTGCTGTGAGGCTTTGAAAGCTACAAAGCATGGAACGGATGGACAGAGCGTTAGGCATGCAGACATGGAACCCTGCTTTTCTCTGCTCAAGTAATGGAACGGAATGGTTGAGTGAAAGTGCTTGGCTCCTCGTGCTCCGTCAGCATTCCCATGCCATGCCATACCATGCCATGCCATGCCATGCCATGGCAAAATCCAATAGCATCTTCAACATCCATCCTAAACGTACTTTGTTCCTAGCTGAAAACACTATAGAATGAAATCCTATATGAATAGGTACTTATAGGAATTCATGGGTACACAGAGAAGATGCAGAGAAGCATGGAGATGGAGACAGGGTATAACTAACGTTAGCATAAATTCACCTTGCCTTGGTACGCACATCGTTATTATCCCGTCCCCCAAAATTTTTACCCGCATCCATGATTTTCCTCATCTACACCTCTATATGTAGCTATTAGACGTGGGATCCTCTTCAAAGGATAATCCGTTGTGAGAAAATCGTCATAAATTTAAATTATTGTCTGAATTTTCACTTACGCTCCTAAAACACTGGAAAGCTTTATATAATAGTACTTTCCCCTTGTACCTACATGTAGTATATGATCCTTTCAAAATTTACTATAATATCAAGAAATTGCAAACAATCGTCTTTTATTTTTATGGCGAGTGAGTGAAGCTGCTGCACCAAACACCAGACCTACCTTTTAGTCTCTCTTGTGTTCTCCTTCTCTCCTTCCACATAAATATAAAACGCAAGGGTTATTGCACTACACATTAATTTAAGCTCTAACAACACTTCATCGGTAGAGAATAAAATTTAATTTATTTCTTTCCAAAACGCCTTCTCTCTCTCTCTCCCTCTCTCTGTCTCTTTCCCTCTCTCTCATAAGGTAATGGGTGGATGGGAGGGAGAGAAATCGTGATGTGAAAAAAGTCGATACAGCCAACCCGTTGACGTGCCCATTTGACTCCACACATGGAGTAGAATGAGTTAAAACATCCGAGTCTCATTTTCCTACGAGTGAGAAGTAATGTGAGGCTGATTTATCCAGTCGATTGATATTGAGAGTTTATTCAAAACCATTTCCGTTTCCCTCTATGAGTATTCTTTACGCTTTGCCAACATAATACAAGGACGTTGAGGGTGGAAGACTATGTATGTATATCTATCCACAGAGATATTAGCAGGTAGGTATTACATATGTGCATCCAAAATCCACGACTGCCACCGACATGCCGCCTCCTTGTGACGGCAATTCTGTTTGAATTTGAAACATGAGTTGTACGGGGATGTCGGTACACGTCTTGTGCATCCCAAATCGAGCTCATAGGAATCAAATAAATATGTTGTTCATGTTCCAAAAGATTCGATGACGAGAGTGAGTGGTGTGTGGTGGTGGTTCGTTTTTACGCCAGACACTACCAGCACCAGCACCAGCAGCAACCACTCTCAAAATTATGTATTGTACTTGTACATCCCACTCGGCCAAAGAGAGAAGGCGAGAGTGAATATGAAACCAATGTTTTTGCGATGAGAATGAATGTCTAACTTTGCGTCTCTCCGCTTCCAAATTACCCGCTCTTCCTTGCACATTTCACTACAGAATTATTCCAGTGCATACTACACGTATCCGTTCCGGAACAAATAGCACATTTCAATTTGAACGCTAAGCGTTTAACAACTTATTCATATGGATAAGACAGACAACATTATGTAGTTGAGGATGTGTGTATGTATATGTGTGTTTGATGCTGCTGTGTGTGGCAGTACACAACATCCTCTGGAGCAGTCAACCAAAATGTCAACTATTGAGCGGAGGTTGTGAGTGGGTGTATGTATAGGCATCTGTATAAAAGAATCAGAGTAACAGATGATGATCATTTTTATTCATTTTATCACATTGCTTCCCTCGCTCAACTCAATTCCCATCGCTTTCAATTTCACCGTTTTCATAAGCTAGTTGCAAATTCATCTGTCCTGTAGCTTTGGCTTTGGCTTTGGCTTTGACTTTACAGATATATGATGATCCTCTCTAATGTCCAATTTTATTCTGTCTGTCGACGCTTTGTAGCTAAAGCAACAAGGGAGCATTTTTACATGTCGTTTAAGAATTTGGTCCAAGTTGACGGAAATATCTTTAGTTCCTCGTTGTAAGTTCGGGATAAAAAAAACTGGGGTGCAATTTTGGTAAGCGAGGAAAGAATCAGGGTCAAAGGTCACACAAGGTTAGTACAAAATATGCGTTAGTATGTTCTACTTTCACCTATTTCAGTCAAAATTCACTTCATAGTAGTTGTATTTTACGTTTTGTTGAAATACCTACTTGAATTTTCGTTTTTCACACCTTTTTAAAAGACTGATATCCTATTTTTACAGTTTAAAAAATCTAGGATTTTTTTTGTTTTACACGCTTTTAAAAAATATGAATTTTCATTGTTTACATTTTTTTAAATTGTCTAAATTGCTATTTTTAACACTTTTTAAAAGGTATGAACTTCGATTTTTACCGTTTTCAATAAGTTGGAATTTTTGTTTTTCGCTTGTTCGACAAGTATTAATTTTCATTTTTACACTTTTTCAAAAAATCTGAATTTCTATTTTCTTCAATTTTTAAATAGTACGAATTTTGATTTTTAAGTGTTTTCAAAAAGTCCGACTTTTGTATTTTACATTATTTTATAAACTAGGAATTTTCATTTTAAAACTTTTATAAAAGGGTTGCATTTCTATTTTTGACACGTTTTCAAAAGTCTGAATCACTGAGTCACTGTTTTTTACATGTTAATAAAGTTGCAAGCATTTGTCTGCATTTCAAACTAATATTAGGTTAAACTGCGCTGGAATTTGTCGACTTTGACTGCGATTATTTTCGAGTTTACCAAAAATGCACCCAAGTGTCGAATAAATAACGAAGACGATGAAAACTTGCTTTTGTCAACTTTGAACAATTTCTAGAATTGCATGTAAAAATGTCTTCTTGTAAAAAAGTCTGAATCACTGAGTCACTGTTTTTTACATGTTAATAAAGTTGCAAGCATTTGTCTGCATTTCAAACTAATATTAGGATAAACTGCCATGGAATTTGTCAACTTGGACTGCAATTATTTTAGAGTTTACCAAAAATGAACCCAAGTGTCGAATAAATAACGAAGACGATGAAAACTTGCTTTTGTCAACTTTGAACAATTTCTAGAATTGCATGTAAAAATGTCTTCTTGTAAGTACTACATGTACACCATAAGCACATTTGTCCAATCTAAAATCCCCAATCCAATTAGAAACTCCGTTACAGGTAGCACAAACACTTGACTACAAAATGACATACCAGATTCGGATTACTCTCTGTGTAGCATTTAGAATGCAGACTGAATGAAAAGTGACACTTTTGCTTTTAGATTCGTTTCACTATTTAGTTAACACTGTAGCACTTACTCTTAGAATAACTCGATACTGTCAACAACACTTTAATTATTCACACTTTGTAAATTTATTATTATTACATCATTATCACGCGAGTATCTTTTACCATTGTCTGCATTTCCAGGCTCCGGTCGTAACTTGATAGCATTAGCGAGTAGAATGGACATTCTTTTTAGAATAGGCACGTTAAGCGGAGATTATCCTCTTGAACAGCTCCTTCCCTTGGTTATGATAATGCGATTCCTTGCTAAATAAAAAATTTACGCACCATCCCACAAACAGTGGATTGAGGACTTTGGGATAAAGGAAAGCAAGGAGATGCAAGCAGTGTGTATAGGGATATGGAGAAATAACACTGCGTCATAATTATATGCATGTCCTAGCCTGTCATTCTCATCCTAGCCCTTGCTTTTTCTGGTCTGGTCTGCAGGGGCGTACCTGGGGTAGGTGCTTGTGTGCTCAAGCACATCCTCAATTTTGGAAAAAGTAGAACTTGTCAAAAATTTTTAATTGGAAAAATTACGCCCTTTCAAAACGTGTTAAGTGAAAAAATATATCGTTTCACAAAAGATGTAAATTGGTAAAATTAAACATTTTTAAAGTGCTAATTTGAAAAATTCGCTTTTCAAAAAGCGTTAATTTAAAAAATAGGACCTTTTAAAAAGTGTTAATCGAAAAATGGCGCTCTTTAAAAATTGCAAATTGGAAAAATTGCACCCTTTCAAAAATTGTTATATGTTATAAGTTTCATTTTGAAAAACTTCATTGCATCATTAAAACAAAACACCCGGAAATTCCGTCCCTGGTACGCCCCTGCTAGTCTGGTCTGGTTGAGTACGCACCGAAATAATGAAAATTTGTACAGACTATTTGTACATGCTTGCTGTATGTACTTGTGGGTTGGAAATACCGAGAAGAACGTAAAGGTTACGGTACGGTGTTCGCAGATTGTAAGTGTTGGTGGGCTGGAAATGATGACTCATAAAGCTTCATGGAAGCTAGGTAATTCATCTATATGGTAATTTTGGGGTGGTACGTAGTCACTAGTCAGTAGTCAGCAGGATTAGATTAAATAATGACACATTTAAATGGAACCAACGAAATAAAAGTCAAGACTTTAAAATTACTTTCCACCAACTCATTTCGTCGTCCCGGCACACTGTTCCTGTGCATGTGCAGACTTGAGCTTTCAACTAGAGACTAGAACAAGCCAGTTATAAATATATTCAAAATCTTCCAATATACATAACTATAGTCTCGTCATCTTCACTCTGCTAAAGTTCTATTTGCTTGGTTGGTTTGGTGAAGCTCTATGTGTTCTCATATAGGCTCACAGCTCTGCTTGAAGGAAATCTAGAATTGCAAATACGGTCGGTTGGTAAGTACAAAGTACCGGAGAAGTGAACACAGACATTGTGATTGTGGGGAGAGTAGAGAAGAGGTTCTCCTCTATGCGTGTTGAGATGTGAAGGCATGTAGAAAATGAGAGCAGAACGTGAACAAGTTCATGGGTAGTTTATGACTTGCAATTTACCATACATTTTTCATTTGCTCAACCTTTATTTACTTTTTATGAGCGAATAAAATGACGGGCACAAGTCATTTTCCACTTATTTTAAATTTACTTGATATGAAACTACTTGAGTCTTTTTACTTTACGCTTTTTTACTCACTCGCTGCTCCATCATATGCATATAATATGTAGGTATGTACATGCGACATCCTACGCGACGTGAAGAAATCCAATGCTATGCAATCCAATGCAATGCAATGCAAAATGTATTGCAATGTAATGTAATGTAATGTAATATGTAGGTATGTACATGCGACATCCTACGCGACGTGAAGAAATCCAATGCTATGCAATCCAATGCAATGCAATGCAAAATGTATTGCAATGTAATGTAATGTAATGCAAGGCCTTCTGTCTTTACTCCTTGTATTTTATACCGTAGTAGCTGCTTACTTGTGCTTCCAGTTTTGGTCCTGGTTCTGGTTCTGGTTCTGGTTTGGTATTTTTCAGTCATAATTCTCCGTGCACTTTAAATCGAGTCTTACGAGCCAAGGTGTTATTACGAGTATATTACGTAGGTATACGTAGGTAGACCCGCGTTTTGAAGACATTGCTATGCTCCCCGCTCCAAATTCGACATGATTGATCCTCACCGTGTATATAAATAAAATGTAAATTACAATTTAAAATTCTGCTCGGCCTACATACATATCTCAGATATTTCTATGGAGAGAGAGAGAGAGAGCCCTCCGTCTTATTAATAGTTTCAAGTCAACCCATTCATCAAATGCTAAAGGAGGCTAGGGTAGAGTAGAGTACAACGTAACGTAGAACATGGAGGCAGTAAGTTGAAAATAGGAATTTTAAGTAAATTGCAATGATACTGAGTGAGTAGGAACATATGGGCACGACGGATGGATGTGTGCAGATAACATGCTTTTAACGTTCACTTTTCCTCCATCTCGTCGTCTCTTCAACAGGCATAAAAAATGATAAATATATCCAAGCCGGCTCGGCTTCTCTTGTATCTGTATTCTGCCATCGCATCGTAGTATGTATGCATGTAAGTACAAGGGGGAAAATTCATTTCACTTTTTCCTTCAGATCATAAAACGCTAGTTGAGTTCATCTGTATTCTCCTCATCAGCATCCAAATATCTACTTCTTCTCCCTGCCTTCATAGAATATCCAGATCCAGACCTAGAACCAGAACCAGAACCAGCCGGTGTTGAATTTACAAGGGAACTACAAAGACGTTTTTTAGGGCGGGAAAGAAGATATTGAAAAGTGATACAGAGCTTAGCTACCCACTTGTAAATCTATGCATTTACTAACCTTGCCTTGGAAGAATCGCTGATTAGTAGGTACACAAGTATTTTGTGTGGGTGTTAAGACTCCTAACTTAACAAGTAAGCTTTTGTGTACACAAGCCGTTTCTGGTTGATCCGATTCTGTCCTGTGAGTTATTATTTTATTGACGGAACCAATATCAGTGAAACACGGAGGGAACAATAAACTGGAATTAGGTGGCAATGAACAACGCATTGAATCATTGAACGAGACTGCTTCGAGATTACGATTTCGTTTTATGTGGCTCAAAATACAGCAGCTTTTCATCTACCTATGCTCTTTAATTATTGCTGTTTCGAAAATGAAAATGGTGTCGTATTCCAGAATTCATTTCGTTACAATATTTCAATTACTGTTTATGTGTGTATGAATGCTCAGAGTACTCCTTATTCACGAACATAATGATGAAACTTTGGAATTCGGAATGAGGGGAGAAGCTTGGTTTCAGGGGCGTACCTGGAACTTAATCTCGATGGTGCTGTGTAATGCTAAAGGGATTTTTTCAAGCGAATGTTTTTTTAAGTCTAATTTTTCATGTAAAGTTTTTTTTTGAAATGGTGTAACTTTTTGATTTACCAATTTTTAAAGGGATAATTTTTCCAATTTTCATTTTTTGAAAGAGTGTTTTTTTTCTATTTTCACTTCTTGAAAGGGTGTAATTTTTCCAAATTCCACTTTTTGAAAGGATCTAATTTTTCCAATTTTCAATTTTTAAAAGGGTGTAATTTTTCCAAATTTCACTTTTTAGAGGTCTAAAATTGTTCCAAAATTTAAGGGTTAGCTTTAGCACCCAAGCACCCAACTAATTTACGCCCCTGGTTGGATTAACAACCCAAGTTTTACAACTGCATATAGCGTAGGCATAAATTCTGTAGGGCTTTTAAATAGGCTGAAAAAAGGCACACGTTTGTATGTAAAATACCTACATACCTGCACATAGGCACTATTTTGGCCAAAAATAATTACCCTTGTATGTTGTTGCTATAAAAACTAATGTTACAGTTGTAAATTCTCTTCGCATTGTAAGGTTAGTACACATTTTCTTTGTTGACTAAAGAGAAAACGGCTTCATTACAAACACAAAGTGTTTGAGAAGCGCAGAGAAACTGAGCGTGAGCCTGTCTGTAATTTTCCTGTACTCACTCAAAGTATCCATTTCCATTCAATATTCACGTATTCAACTTCCACCACTTGAGCTGAGTTCTTTTCAAATTTTCAAGTTTATTTTACCCGGGATTACTTCTACTTTTAGTCAAACTCAAAACTTTCTGCTTTTGTTGGAAAACTTGGGATTTTTTCCAACGACCAAATACTAATAGGGCTGCATACTTTGGGAAGAATTCAAAATTCTTTTGAACCAAACCAATGGGATGCAATTCAAGCAAAGCAGTGCGATGGTTTGGTTTCGTTTGGTTTGCTAGGGTTGAGTTGGTCTTGTTAGGAGGAGAATGACTTGTTCAAGGAAAGGACATGGAAGGAAAGTGGATTAGTCGTAAGCTTGCTAAAGACTATCTGTAAAAGGGGAAATGCCCTTATAGGTATATGTAGGAAATGAAAGAAAAGTGCGAAGCGTTTAACTATCTCAGTTAGACACACCTGGATTAGTTCCTAGGAAGTATTTGGGTACGGATGTGGTGCAGGGACATTGTGAGAGGAAATAAGGATGGGTCTGGAGTAATTGGCCTGGAGGGTAATGGAGACGTCTAAAGTTCAAGTTGAAAAGTAATTAGTACCGATTAAAGAGAAGAGCGCTTAATTTAAAGTCAATGGAGGAATTGTTTGTGCGGATAGCCCAATTTTTGAGTGAGAGAGTGA
>JAAXYX010005974.1:0-10244 GCA_036851915.1 Ptenothrix huangshanensis
TCAAATGCGTAAAAACTAAAAATCAAACGTTTTCAAATGCGTAAAAAATAAAAATCAAACGTTTTCAAATGCGTAAATAATAAAAATCAAACGTTTTCAAAGGCGGAAAAAATAAACATCAAACGTTTTCAAGATTCGGAAAAAAATAAAAAACAGGCGTCTTCAAAATGCGTAAAAAACACAAATTAGATGCTTTCGGGATGCGCAAAAACAATAAAGTGAATTTAAAATGCATTAAAAGCGCAAAGCAGTTCAAGAGGCGTTTTTATGTGTTTTTGAAGCACTTTAAATGCATCCTAACTGCGTTTATAATTGTAGTTAATACGCGTAGGTTTTAGACGTTCTAGATGCAGTTTTTCCTACTTTAAGATTCTTTAGTTTTTACCGTGTACATCCCGTGTTATAGGCAATAAATGCCTCTGGTCTGAGGACAGCCAGCACCTTGGGTATAAATACAGTAGAAATTCCATCATAAGACATACTCCTTTGAGAAGTTCTCACGCCGAGAGGAAAAGTTAATGCTGCCAATTAGATGCGGGACTTGTAACAGAAGTTTTACGGTAGAAGAAAATTATGCCGATTACGTGCTGCCTCCAAGTTCAAGACAGTCTCATTTTCTCCCCTCTAAATTGAAAACGTTCCAATCAGCATGCAAATAAAAGTTTTTCGGGCGACAGCGAAGACTGGAGTTAGCGCACGGAAGACAAGACAATAATTGTACTTGTACGTATACATTCCAAAGTTGCAAGCGTAAACTCCGTGTAACCTTTGCACTCATCCATATTCCACGTTGCAAGTAGCACATCCCAGATTCGAATTCGAATTCGAATTGGAAATCCAAATAGAAATTGAAACTCCAAATAATCCAAATTCTTGAATCTTGAATCGAACTTGGTACTAGTTCAGAGATGACACTTGACGATATTATAAGAGTCCGCTGAAAGGTTCCAGCTTCAATTCAACATAACATCGATATCCAGCATCGAGATCCGTGGAAAACCCCGTAAGTACAGTGACGATAGGCTGGATCATCGTGGATCTTGGATGACAATGAAATTGCCTTGGGCCAGACCAAGTAAACACCACCACTACTACTCCTTCTCCTGCTCTCCGCCATGGAAACTGAATTCTATTTTTAAGTAAGCAATTCCACATAGACACAGTTTCTTACTTACTCGTGAACGGAAAACTTAAATGTTTCTCCTCCCATAAAGACTTTGTGTTTCTGGATTTTCATTTTCGATGGGATGAAACACACTTTCTCTGAGTGAGTAGTCAGTCGAACGAACTTCTGTTCAGTTCTTTCCTTGGCCGTGTAAACTTGAGAATGAAACTTGTATAAACATGCCCATACATATGATCCTGTGTCACTTGCGTTTAATATAATTTATGTCTCGTCTTTGTATATTCCATACCTACATACTTGTTTCCACAGTTAGGTAAGTCTTGTCTGTTACAATGCACTTTCATGCACACACAGATATGACGAGACAGAAATAGAGAGAGAGAGAGAGAGAGAGAGAGAGAGAGAGAGAGAGAGAGAGGGAAAAACAGAGCGAGCCAGAGTTTTCAAGTTTGGCCGTTCTTGTTCTTTGGGTTCTTGGTGGGGGCAAGGAAGAAACTAGTAGCTACACTTTGATTCGGTTGAGAAAGTTGACATTATTATTATTGAAACCACGTCAAGTAAAGTAATCGAAGAGAATGGAGAGAAAACAACAAAGAAACTTGGAGACAAAGGCTAGAAGTTTTCATCACAACCACGATTTCATTTCATTGCCAACCCCATCGCATCCCATTCCTTCACTCACTCACTCACTCAGTCATATTATTGCAAGTCGGCAAAGCAAAGCTAGCAACTCTTGTGCACAACTTATGTGTTCATCTTCCTCGTCATTCCGTAGTTTGATACCTATACAATTACGCTTACTGCTTACGACTTTCTGCAATCATTTCCTTAGTCACTGTAACTGTAATATCCCAAGAATCCGAATCTAACTGCTGACGTTGAGTCGAGTCAAAACCGAGCAGATTTACATGCCTATTTTTGCGGATGCCATACCATTTGCATAAACTATGAATTCATCTACATACGTATATACACTTTATACTATGTTACTTAGCACATCAAACACAATTACAAACCTATTGTTATTGCACATTACATTACATGCTTATCCTGCTCTGCCTGACAGTACTTTTCCTCCGAGTACGTAGCCTAAACACGAGCAAACATATTTTTCTAAGGACACATCAAGATTCTCAATGGGATAAGGGTGCCTATATGAACAGCGGAATGCCATTGTGTAGCGTCCAGTCGCAAGATCTCTACTGCAGGATCAGAATCTTGATATTATTATGTTGTCACATCAAATGTATGCCCATCTCTATGAATATGAAATGTGATGTAAATACAAAAAATGATGTAACCTACGTATGTACATTTTCCCCGGGTAATATGGTACATGTTCAAAGTTGGAAGTATGCGAAACATAAGTTTTGTCTTCTCTCTCTCTCTCGCTCTGTCTGCCCCTTCATCTTTCAACTGAAGTGAACTCATTGGAAGTCGCCTCATGTTCACGTAAGTTTTCATTTAATCTCTAGCAACTTTAATACCGCCTGATTTACATATCACGAACCTTATTATAAGGACGAACTAATTATTAATCCTGTCAACTATTTTCCATTTCACTTGTTTCATTATGGGCCAAGTATAAGTGTATATTAAAACATGACTGAGGTCTACTCGAGTCAAAGTAATATGCACTGTAATCTATTATCCTACAATAGCAACAGTAACAGTAACAGCAACAGCAACAGCTCAGGCTAGAGCAGAGTAGTGGTTAAAAACACAATAATGAAAATAAATTGCTACAAGAAAATCATTTGCTGTGCAAAGTTCACCTTTTTCACATTTTAATTTTAAATATATACAATAATATGTACATAGATTCACGTCATACGAGAAAGGCAGGACAGGACAGGGCGAACGGAAATAAGTCTAGTGGATGGATGATGGATCTCACAATCACAATGCTGTAAGAAATATGGTTAGGTTATAGGTAGTGGTTCTATTCATCGCATAATAGTATGGTTTGTCTAATGGCATACAAGCACACGTATTTTCACCAGGACTGAATGATGTTGATGTGTCTCGTATTCGTATTTCAACACAACTTCTCCTTCCGCACCCACCCGTCAACTTAAGCCAAGCCAAACCAAGTCAAACGAAACCACTACCCCTCAAAAGGACCCGAATTCATTTATCTCTTTATATGATTACGATTGCACTTTGTACTTGAAATAAAATGTGCTGAGCCCTGCTGTATTTGCTCCAGTCTGACTCCAATATCCTTTCGTCCTCTCGACATTTCCTCCTTGTTAACCACTCATTTTGTCCTACAAAGATACAATCCATTATATTTTAATGTGAATTTGATGAAACGTTTCAGAGAAGTTCAGTCTAGCATCCTCTGCAATCTACAGTACACAAGCTAACAATGCCGAGGTATACGGCAGGGAAATCCAATTTTTTATACTTGATGTCCGAGTCAATTATGGCTTGACTTCCAGAGGAAATGGATAGGAACGTGGGATGGTGAGCAAGCCGGAGCTAGGTGGCCGGACAAGCTCTGAGGATTTCCGCCTCTAGACTCAACAACTCTTTCCATAACTCTTGCAAGATTTGAATAGTAGACCGACAATATGACGACATGGAGTACAAAGTACAAGCCAGCTCACAATTACATATATGACTATCACCATAACCGTATTGCAGAATACATAACTATCTGTACACACACAACCAGCAGAAATAAGCTAGACGTAGAAAGAGAGCGAGAGAGAGAGAGAGAGAGAGAAAGATATTCGTACGGATTTGCATTGCAAATTTTGAAAAACATCAACTTTTTTCCTTGTGGTCCGAGCAAGTCCACAGAGCCTGTTGTCCGTTCGGCGTGGTCCGAAGAGGAAAACTCTAACTAAATAAACATCAACGTCAACATTGCAGCATCCAAAATCCACCCAGATCAGCTCAATAATCACATAATCTTTCCCAGTTTCTCTCTCTCTCTCTTTGTTCTACAATTCTACAAAAGAAACAAGAAAGAATACAGGACAAAATTCAAAAAATGTATACAGTCTAAAAATGGAAAACTAACCAGAAACAAAATTGGAGCTTACATCAACTCGTCCGTAGAGATCGAGCATGTGCTTCCTTCCATATATTCCTATAAATAAAATCCAATTTCAAGACCGTACCAAAGATTACGTCATAGATATATATTACACATTCAAATGATACTCTCCTGCACAATTTTTCCTTGCAAACTGGAAACTAAGGAATACATGTGTAGGAGTGGAAGGGAACGTGAAGCGTTCCGTAGAATCAAATATTTCAAATTTCAAACAGACACTTTGAGTCTTTCTTTCAAGTACCTACCGACACGTGGGTCCAATATTCCCGGGTCCTCTAGAGACGCAGATAACACGAGAGTGAACGCATATGATCCTCATCATTACTGATGTTGATGAATTGATTCTTTTGTCAAGTTAGTCGGAGAACCGGGGAACATTACTCATCTTTACCTAAATACGTATAAACCGACCGTGACCGCACCATCACAACCTGTCTATATATACTACTCACTACACTACCTTACTTGTTGCTGCTCCAGCATAGCATAGCATAGCAAATCCTATCAACTGAACTGAGAAACTGAGAACCGTTCTGTAGAACCACAACTTCAACTAGGAAATAACTTGATACACCCAAACAAGTATGAATAAGTCGAGGCAAAGCAACGGAATACTTTCTAGGAAATTTGAAATGTATGAACAATGAACAAAGATCACTTGGAAAATGACAGGCATTTGAGGAACATTTCCAAAAAACTGAATTTCAATTCAATCAAAAGCGACTTGAGCTCACTGGTCCGGATGTAGATCTCGATTAGCAATTTGCAATTTTCCAATGCCATTTCTATCTCGGCACCAACCAAGATCAAGACGTAAACCTTTTTTGTTCGAAGTCTTCAATTTTATTAACAAATCATACTCCAATTTTTTTTTATGCAACAGCATCACCCGTCCAACTATACATTCAAGGTATACAACATACAAGCACAGACAGCGGAAAACGGAAAATTGCTTTGAACTATAAGTACATAGCTAGTAGGTACTCAAGTACTACCATACCACCAATCACCAATATCTTGCTTTTTGAAATCACCCCCGCAAATTGCCCACAAGTGAGTTGCTCGCTTTTCCTACATTGGCCCATAGAATGTACGCCATTGAAGTTGCACATCCTCATCTATGCATCTTTAACAAGAAAACACATTCAACCACATAAAATAAACTGGGAATCATCCTAATAAACCAAAGTATTTTTTTTTGCAAACTTGGATCTAAAAGAAATGTTTTTTTTTTCATTCCATTCCATTCGATTCAATCTAAAACTGGGAGCTGGGGAAAATGTATGTGTCTCGAACCATAAATGGTTACATGTACGACGACTACATACTTACATACCTACTCCAACTCCAACAGCGACTCTACGACGAGTCTAAAGGGCGTCTATGTATATGGATGGACATGGACAAGCAGAGAGAAGAGAAGTAACATGGAATCGGAAGTGAAGAGCAGATGATACAGGTATGCATGGCAAAAATCGAATTGAACAGAATGCATTTATATCTGAGATAACTGTAAACTGTAGACACATATACAAACTTAACATTTTAGGTACTTCGTAAGCCATGCAGTCCTTATTGAAAGGAAAGGAAAACGTTGGGAGGAAAGCGAAAATTCCAGAGTAAAACCGAACCGAGATATAGGTAAGGTTGAAAGTTGCTAAATTGAAGGAAGCCGAGGCAGATGTATGTAGAGGGAGAGAGGGAAAGAAGCACACAGCTGCACATTTCTACCAAACCATTGCCATTGCTATCCTCAAAAATACCTCTACAGCCTCCAAATACAATTGGAAGTTCAGCTCTCCGTACACTGTACACGGATCACGGATATCAAGCTTTAAATTCGAATTCCAACTATGTAAGTATTTGATTCCATGTACGTTTTTCATTTTCATGTTTGCAGAAAAAAAAGAAGGAACACACACACACATACACACACACACACTGGCAAACACGCGGAGGGTATCAGTCGAATTTCGAAATGTATGTGAGAGTAAGAATGAAAGACGAAGAAGAAGCAACCAGAAGTCTTTGGCTTGGCTACTACTACCTTCCATTTCCCTTTACCTTCCGCGTCCTCCACTTTTTCTTCTTTCGCATCTGATCTCGAACCCGATTCTTCCACTTTCTACTTTCTATTTCTATCGGTCTTCCTTCGTATCGGGGTTAGTCTTAGCGTGAGGCGGAAAGGACTTGCCTACGGAACTTTAAAACTCTGCTGGTCTTCATCTCCTCCGTGCTCCCAACTGCTTGCTTATCTATTCCTATTTTCCCACTACATAATCCAGTATTCCACTGATATTCATTTGGCTAGTCTTAACGTTGGCAGGGCATCTATGTCTCTACATTTTACAATTTCACCCAGCCCCAATTCTTTCCGTGCTCGTCTCCCACCAACCTACTCATCGGACTCACACGGATGGAGACGGAGTATGGAATGGAAGATACACAGTGGTCTTCTCTCTTGTGCCTCTGCCTTTTGCTTTTCCGTATTATTGTTGGAGCTTCCAACTTGGAACCAGAACCAGAACCAGAACCAGAACCAGAACCAAAACCAAAACCAGCGTATGTGTCTTGGACTAAAACTGAAACTGAAGCTGGAACTGGAACTGGAACTGGAACTGGAACTGGAACCAGAACTAAAAAGATACCCATATATATGATAATACTTGTCTATCTGCATGCATGGGATATTTGCTACACATCAGGATCTTTGCAAGTCGCCAATCCATATTCAAGAGAAAAAAACACAATTCAGTGAAGCACCTTGATACTTCCATGTCTGACTACACGAGATATTACAGACGGAAAATTCAAAATAGAGCAGCAGAGTGGAGTGATATGTGGCAAATTGACTAGTGTATAAAGAGATGATATTTCACTATTTTACTATTTCCGTTCGCCAATATGTATTTCATGAATGAGTTTTCTACGTTTCTTCTTCTTTCTCCTCTTTCCTCTCCTTCTCTCATCCTTACCGTCGCCGTCTCATCTCACTCTCTGACTCCAATACTTATTTCCCTGTGCCATCATCCTGACATGGAAACCTTGCCTTGTGTCTGTGTCTCAACTCACGTATGTATATATGTAGATGCCTACGCATACATATTCCCATATATACAAGTAATAATGGTAATAATACACTTGACTCGTACGTGCATTTACTCACTTACATAGCCAAAAAAGCCAAAGCGCCAAAGCTAAAGGATAGGGATTTAGATTTAGGACAGCTTCGCTCTCGCTTCTCGCATATCAAGATCCCTACCTTTCATTTGGCTTTCGCATTACTTGGCTTTCTTCTTTCTTCCAACATTTCTAGTGTCTCTGTCTGTTGTGTTTACATGTCTATATATGGGACTTTACAGTGTATGCATGTAGGACGCAGTTTACAGGGATGACTTACTCTGCCTATAGGTATGGATAATGTATAGGCATTTGTGGAGTAAGGGATAAATGTAAGTGTATGGTAGCAGTGTCAGTGTCAGTGTTAGTGCCAGCGCCAGTTCGAATGCCAGTACCAGTACCAGTACCAGTGCCAGTGCCAGTGCCAGCGCCAGCGCTAGTGCCACTGTAGCTCTTCCGAGTAATTTTTTTCCACGTGGGCATTCATACAAATGCAAAGTGGCAATGCCAATAAGAATAAGAATAAAAATACCCAAACCAATGCTTCTCCCACACTTTTGATTTGGTTTGATTCAACATTTCCACACTGAGATTGTGTGCTCGCCGTCGCCGTACCCCTGGCTGTAGTGACAATCACAAGCAATACACCAAAGTACCTTGCCAGATCCCATGCTCAAGACCGAGGAACCAAGATCCAAGCCTGGGGTTAAAGGCTACAGGGAAAGATCAAAAGTTGTGCTCAACTCTTAAAGTATCTATTCCATTTTGGTTTCGCTTTCCAAATCGTCCGTCGCTTTCGCCCGAGAATCCTCTCGCCTCTCGGTGTCCCAGGCTCCGACTGTGTGACTCTGTAACTGTGTCTGCAGTTAATACAATTCCCCTGCTACTTCATCCTCCACTCTTTTATACTTTACATTATTATAGCACCCTCAGCTCAGCTCAGCTAATACTCCCTCACTTTCATTTCCTTTTATTTTCTTTCAACTCACTTGACTTTACTTCCTCACTTGGGTCTCTCCTCTCCTCTCTTCCTTCCATAAGCTACTTACACAATGCACTAGACAACGCAATGCAATGTAATGCAATGCGAGGGAATGCAAGACAACGTCAATATACTCTGACTCTACCAATGCAATGTGTGTACCTAGATACATACCTAGATGGGTCGCGTCGCGAGCCGGTAGGTGACTGGAGATCTCCATACACGGAGGTAAAAGTTTCACCGTTTCTCTCTCAGTATGTTTCGAGCTTTGGAACTGGAACTGAATCGCTGGATGTGGATGTGGAAGTGGAAGTGGGGCTGAAAGTGAAAGTCAAGTCAAGATGTACGTCGGACGAAAACGCAGGGTGAGAAGAGAGTGAAACTCAACTCCATCTCAGGCCTCATCTTATCCGTTTAACAATCTATGTTATATGTTGGCAAATGTAGCTCCGCCGGGTCTCCTCACGTTCATGTATATTCATGTTCCTTAAACAATTTTCTGTACAACATCCAATAAGCTTGATCTTCATGTTCACGTAGGTACCTCCTTCATTACTTCACTGCGTAGGAATGAGATCCACGTTGACGTTGGAACGTGCGGATGCGATGCGATGCGATACGATGCGTGTGTGTGTGTACTCAGTGGGTGTGCTAGTGAAGGCACACTTTTAAATCGGCATCCTGAAATCCCATAGAAATTCTACAAATTCTACAGCATATGATTATTGCTCCTACTTCCTACTCTCACCCCGATCCCTGTCTCTCCCAACGTCAACGTCAACGTCAACATCAACATCAACATCATCAGCAACAGCAACAGCAACAACAACAGCAAGCAACATCCAACTTTTCAATAGGAAGTACATAATTCGGCGTATATCAAGCTTTTCTATAATGAAAAAGGGAAAAACAACTTCAGATTCAGTTCAAACTTCAAACTTCCAACAAGACAATCAGAGAAATGAGAATGCGATCAGAGCTTTTCTCACAGATTTCTCAATGGTTTCCAATACGAATGGAACTGGCAACTGGAGCTGGAGCTGGAGCTGGAGCTGGAGCTGGAACTGGAACTGGATCTGAATCTGAATCCAGATCACTGACTCTAGAACCATTGCAGTGCACCGTATTCTATTGTATTGTATTGCATCGTATAGGTAGATGGGTAACTTCCCTACCTACCTACTTAACTTGCGTCAGCATACATGCATTCTAATCTAGACTTTTAAAATTAATTTCAACTTATACCCACTGGATATAAGTGCAAATCCAGGGTGTAGATATACACTTATTTACTCACTCACAGTCCATCCATCAGCATCAGCATCAGCTTCAGGATCGCTATCAGCTTCAACATCACCACCACTAGCACTAGAACCAGCACCAGCACCAGCATGAGATATTGCCTGGATCCTTTCCACTTCCACTCCACCCATGTCTTTCTCATGCGTTTTATTTTCCTACGTATGTATATTATCCCAGCCTCAGATGGGCGTATGATGAAAGCAATTTTAATTTTATTTTTAATCAGTCTGCCTTTTCGCAATCAGTGTACACAGTTGTACTTGCAATTCCGAGTGTTTATAAATGCATATATCCCGAGAAGATATAGACACTTGAGGAGAAGGAGAGTAGATTGTGCGAGATATAATTATATATACATATACATATGTGTAGTAGGTCTCCACCCGACGACGACGACGATCTCTCCATCCTTATTTTGTTTTCTCTCTGTATTTTCCACTATTTCCCATAGAAACGGATTTGAGAATCGCTAATAATAAATGTGTAAAAAATGCGAAGAGAAAGCAAAGAGCATGTGAAGATTGTCGTCGGGTGGGAACCAAGCATATCCCTTGTGTATCCACTTGCTCTACACATACGTGTAGGTGACTTTCTCCTACAAGTCCAGAGAGAAAGTTTGATGATGTGAAACGGGCTGAACAAATTAG
>JAAXYX010005975.1:0-10244 GCA_036851915.1 Ptenothrix huangshanensis
ACTTGTTTTCATTCCTACATCGTTGGTTGTAATTATTGTAAACGATTTGGAAAATTATAATGATTATTGTTCAATTGTATTTATCATTGAGTGTCTATTTTTTGAGGGCATCAAGGGTGGTTGATTGTATTTTGAGATAGAGCACACAATATACATAATATTAATGATGAAAATAATAATGTACCATATACCTTTACTCAAGTGCTTTATCCGTATGACTCTGTAAGTGACGATGATATGTGTAGATTACTATACAATACTATCTTAGGGGTAGGCATGTCTGTTGTAGTTTGGGTTTGTCAATTCGTCATCAACATTGAACAGTGTTAGCGAAAAAAGAAAGAAAGAAATAATTTGCCTGCCCACACAATTTTCGATGCAATAATATAATTTGCAGCCCTGTCCGAGTACAATCATGTCCAAGCCATAAGATAATATGTCTGTGATAATTGCGGCCCGTGAATATAAAACTTTGTAAGTACTCGTTAGTTTCCTTTCCTTGTAACCTTTTCTTTTGCTGCTAATGTTATAAATTATTGTGCATATGCATTAGAGTAGTAAGTCATAATATTATATGATTATGATTACTCAATACATATAATTAATTTTGTACGTTTTTCTCCTTTTTATTTGATGGCGATGTGATGGTAAACTTCTCAACGCGAAGCAACTCAACTCAACACAACTCTCAAGTCAAAGTTTTATAAGTTCCATGCTCTCACATCTGTCAAACTCAAAGGGAAGCTATTCAAACTTGGAACATTGAATGTTCGAACAAGCTAATCGAAGAAGGAGCACAGCAACCAACAACTGCCTTGTTCTTCTACTAGACATCGTTGTACTACTAGCCATACTTTCCACGACCAGCACAAAACAAATACAAGCAAACAGAAAGACAAAGACAAACACGAACCGAAACCGATGTTGAATGAAAACCTACATAGGAACTGAAGTGAACATGATAATTATTCTCATCGTCGGAGTGGTTATAAATTGGTAGAAAAAAATGTTGAATTGTTGTGTTTTGAGTTGCACCTACCCTGCTGGCTAATAGCAACTAGGTATCTCAAGTAACTAGCATTGCATAGCATCGCATCGGAAGGATGGATGTAATGTAATAAGAAAGAAGCCTCAGTCTAACACCAACTTGTGTGGCGATGTCTTGTATAGTTACATTAGTGACTACAACAAGTTAGTTTATACGATTACGATTACGACCACAACCACGTCTACGACTACGAATATGACTACGAGACTACGGAACGAACTCCTATTGCCTTGCAATATTCCGCGTCCGACTGTTTTTTGTCTTCTTCTGTCTCTGTGATTTGTATGTGTAAGCAAATAATAATCATCATATTATTATAAGATTATTTTCATGGATCGTATACAACTTTATAATGGAATTTAATAGAGTCTTGTACGAAATTGATGAGCCTAGTGTAAGTGTGGTCTTATACAAGGTTTTATATCTTTTACTAAATGATCTTTCGCTTTATCCTCCTAACTTATCCTCTGACTGTTAGTCAAGTGTGGTATGCTGTGTTTGTAGATGTATCTTAGTTATAATAATTACGTTTACTATCAGTTCCACCAAAAGGCCTAGCCAGTGCCAACACCACAACTACTAACTATCAACAATGAACGATCAACGATCAACCCGGCCGACACAAGAGCAAGAGAGAAGAAACAGCGTCGATTGTCGAATGAAAGTGTTGATCATGACATTGGTCATAAATATTATAGGAGTTATATACTGCTATAGGAAGGATTTTGTATACTTGTACCTTATCTTTTATCTTGTGAGTTAGTGTATACTTACATGTACGTAAATGATAGCTGTAAAGTACTATATAATTATATTGTGTTAAATTAATCGTTGAAGTTTAAGTCAAATGCTTAACTACAGCTCAGCTCAACGGGGCTCAGGTACTTGCAATGCGATGCGAGCTCGGTTGTGCTTGTAGTTGGTTGGACTTGGAGTTGTAGTTAGGGAAGGCATATGTATATCTATGTAACTAATAATTGCTAGTCCATTTTACTCTACATGTCTTGTCTTGTTGTATAGATATGTCTGCAAGGCTCTGACTTACTAGTGAGTTCTGACTTGGTTTGGTTTGATGACTGGTTTACTCAAACTCCCTTTCCCATCCCATCCCAGCACATCAGACAGAATCTGTCTTAGTCTTATAACTATCGTGTCGATGTAGATACCGATGCGATGCGATGTGCATGTTATGATTATGATTGTGTACTGGTAAACAGCTTGGTATGGTATTTAGATATGTAATATGTTGCAAGGTACATACTGGTATGTAAATCCCTGTGTTATCTTACACAGATAAATTTGAAAACATTCTCGTTATTTGTTACTTTGTGGTTGTTACAGTCAGCGGCGAGGCGAGCTGGGACAAGTTGTGCAAATTGTAAGACGACCACCACGACGTTATGGAGGAGGAATCAGAACGGAGAGCCGGTCTGTAATGCATGTGGACTCTACTATAAATTACATAATGTGAGTTTCTATATTATTTTTTTATTCTCCTTTATTAATTTACCCATAATATCTGTTAGAAAGACTTCCTCCACTGATTTTTCATTTTACTACCTGGCTCGTTATTATAGAGGCAGGGAGGTAGGTACCTACAATTCTAATGGTAGGTATGAGTATTTATGTATCAGTGTATTAGTTGTCATGGTATAGGTACCTGGATTTGGTATATACTTATAGTGCAGCCGTAAACTATATAGGTACTTGTACTTGCTTTTTCTTAGCATCAACATGCACCTACGCGAAGATTTTATACTTGTAGTGTACTTTTACGCATATAATTTGTTGTTATTTACCAATTTATCTTTTTATCCGTAGTCCAACGCAACGGCCACGGCTTCTCTCACCGTATCGTCAGTTATTTAGCTAATAATCATAATAGTTTAATCATAATTCTCGTAATAATTACTATTTGGTTCATAATCATCTTAAATGGAATGCATATTGCGTCAAGTTAAACGTTAAATACTTGAACTGTGTCTGTGTGTTTCTACACTTTCGACCAAAACGGCGGTGAAATGAAGGTTACATTGTGTGCTTAAAATTAACCTATATATCTAATATCAAGTAGGTAGATTTTATTTACACTTTGGTCTATTGAGGCTAACAGAATTGACTTTGCATCGTGTGTGTTTAGTTGTTTAGTTTTACGCAATATACAATGGATAATTTAGTGTAAGTAATTTCAAGCATCGTTGATCTTTTCACTTATTTAAAATCCATTAGCATCCATAAAATCCCCACGGATTATTCTTGTCTAGATATTAGTAGGTATGCGTGTAGAATTGAAGTAAGTGAAGTAGGCAACGCTTATCCTTCTCTTTACTAGCACTAGCCGTCCGTTCCACCATTGCACAGTCGTAGCAAGGAAAGTATAAAATACCTACGTAGGTACTATATAGTACCTATCTGCCTAGTACTAGTAACAACGAGTGTAATTTGTCATTAGATGGAAACCAAAAATCGTAAATTATGTGAGAAGTATTAGATAGATTTTTATAGCTACAAATGATTCTACTATCTCATCCTATGTATGTAGGAGTGGTTGTGGTAGGCTGGCTGAATTGAAATTCCACGGTGTGCCCATTGACTGATAAATTAAAATTTTACAAAGTCCATGTAAAATGCCTCCTAAATACATAAACATAAAATGGTTGGCACATAAATACCGATGTGTACACAAGCGCAACACAAGACAAGACAACATACTTGATGGTTGTATTATTGAATTGTAAAGGGCATTGTATTGTATTGCTTTGGTTTATACACTGTATTGCCTTCTTGTAGGAGAATTATCGTAGAAAATGACATGCTTTTCGTCTTGTTGTCTTGTCCATTGTTCGATCATGTTGATGATGATGATGATGATGATGACGATAATAGCTTAAATGAAAGCGATGATGATGGAGCATTTAAGTCTGACAAAAGTTTCAAGAATCTTTTTTCCATTAGGGCAAGGCAGAAGCCAGTAAGGCGTAGAAGATTACCATACCAATAATAAGCACCGATGAGGATGAGGATGAAAGTACGGTGTACGGTACGGTACGACACGACAAGACAAGGAAAGACAGGGAACAGGGTATCTCTTTTGTACATATAGAATTACATGCCTGTCTTGAAATTTGTCTGTCTGTTTGGAGACACATAGACATAGAGGTATGGATGGATAATGCACGGTAGCATAATGTACACATAGACTACTCCTGAAAAATGTGATGGTCTTTTTCTATACATACAGTTTTTAGGAGGACCCTTTAAATGGTTCCTATATGATCAGCAGTTTGAAAGTTTGAACATAGATTCTACTTAAATTTAATGTCTCGCAAGTTGTCGTTGTCGTACAAATACAAATGCCTTAAGAACCTTAAGAACATGGTCCCTTTGAGTCTGATTTCGAAGGGGAAGGACATGAGAAATTTCCCATTTAGATGGATGCTAGACTGTGGGACACTTGTCACTTCCACGGACATATTATATCATGCATATAATTCTATACCAATACAAGTGTATACCAGTAGTGACAGCTTAGATGAAGTAGTATTGGGAAGAGTTTCGTCTTGTTTGTATTTTGTACTTGGCTTTAGTGACGCTATTACTGTTCCAGTTTACGTTCGCGTTATGTTTGGACTTGGAATTGAATTTTTGGGGTAGCAAGTGCAACGCAGTGGTAATGGTAATAGAAGTGAGTTTATAATCGAATCTGGTCAAGTGGTAAACGAACGAAGACATAGACATTGTATAGAAAATATTGTCGAGATTTTTGGGGGCGTTCTGTTGGTGCCAGTCTCCAGCTGAGCTCAATATAGACAAAATAACTCCAAAACGTTTCCTATATGTACAAGGTTTCAGACGTTTTTAGTTTAGCTCATTGGAGTGCATACGTCACGGTCACACGCACATTTTCCCTGACATTAGGACCAACTACTACTCCTGTCCTGCTACTATTACTCCTACTACTATTACTACAGAGCAGGAGAATAGAACCTGTGTCAGGACAAGTCGGACTGTACTGTCACAGTGACGATGCACTGTCAGCTTCTGGATTCCTTGTTATCTTGTCATAAACTGCGAGGCTACAAATATACCCTTTCGATTTGGAACGTATTCGTGGTTTCTATAATATAGGACAGGATAGAAGTAGATTAGGATTGTCCTGGCTAAAAGTGCCCGCAAGGGATTATTAGCATTGGGTAATTAATTTGTGCTTACCCACAGATTAGAGGTCTACAGTACACCGGCTTTAACTTGGAGTTTTCGCAAAGTCTTCGCATCCATTGTATTTATCAACGGATTTATGTTTTAGGTGTTAGGTACTCAGAAAGGTATTGTTTAAATTGAGTTATTGTACCAATATTAGAGCATGCAATGTACATAAAAGAGCCTTTGAACGTGACATATATTGTACAATTCTTCGGTTGGTATTTAAGGAGGAGAAAGAGATGGACAAAAATTACTGCAATCACCAGCAGGGAGCCAAGAGCCAAAGCCAAGTGTTTAAAGTGCACCACAACCACATTGTCCCCTTGGCATGGTCAGTCTTGTACTGTGTGTAATGTCACATCATGTCCTACAACAATATACATAGGTACCTACATAGACATCGGAATTCCTTGGGAACATTCTTTCCTATGTCTGCCACAGTGACTACGACTGCCACTACCACGGTTGACGGTATTCTTGTGGTATTTGTGTGGACATTTTGTAAAAATCCAGAGCTAAAGGTGACCGAGTGTAGGTTACATGACCACTACGTGGTGCATTGCTTTACATAGCATAACATAGCATAGCTTGGGAGCAAGGAGCAGAATATACATACATAGTAGAAAGGTATGCCCATTGTGAATGTCCCATAGTTTCAGTATTAGCTTCATTAGTAAAGTAAAATAGACGTGGGTCCTCGTTCATGTTCTGACTACACACAACATCGATATTTTATGAAGCTCACAGTGTTACAATCGCAGTCTTATTGTTAAAGTTAGACGATTGTCCTAAAGATAAAAATACATTTATCTAGAGATACTCATTACCATTGCATTGCGTCGCATCACATCGCATCGCATCGCATCGTCATTACGGTTACGACGGCAATAGCAATAGCAGTCATAGCCACAATCATGGCAATGGCCATAAGCACAGGCAGGTTACAGGCACAGGGTTTGTTTCAGCTTGGAAAAAAATCGTTTGCGTTGAATTTATATGACGAACATAAATTGTCTTGAGTTCATCTCAAGTCACAACTCAGGTAGATGGTTTAGTTATGTAATAGGAAAACCTTCCTTTCCATATACCTACAATATCTTTACATATGTTGCAGGACGTAAGAGTAGAAAAACAAAAATTGACGTGTGCATGTCATGTCATGTCAGATGTGTCCATGGACATTGGACATGAGTATTTCATGTCACATATGCACGTAGAAGGCACATTCTTAAAATTTGAATCGAAAATCATGTGAGTTCCCTCCATTAACGGACTATTAACTCCAATCCACATCCACAAACACATTCACCACTCTCGCGCCCATAATGTATGTTGTTTGGACCCTATACTATGTAATGTGTAATGTCACTCTTTCTTTAATACGGAGAGAATATAATGTTTTTTTCTATATTTTTGGATTTGGAGACGAAGGACTTTTGTGTTATGTGTTAACTTTGACTTTGACTTGACTGCTTGAGGGGAACTTCCCTAGGTATATAGACTATCATCATAGTCATCGTCATCATCATCGTCATCGCCATCGTGCTATCATCTTTCTAATCTAATCAACACAGCCCTATGATATGATATGAAGCGTTTACTAGTACTATTAAATATACTATAGGAGTCAAGCATATTGTATGGAGAAAAGTAATAGGTGTATGCCATGATGTATGTAGTCCTAAATGACCCAAGCTTTATACAGGTATACTAAACTAGAAGTAATGAAATGCATTGGAAAGAGAAAAGCCTATTCGCTGCTGCTGTCACCAGGTATTATCCTGTCAGTTGACATAATGGGAATTAGTCTTGTCCTCACGTCATTCCCTCGCATCAGTCATGTTGAGAAAAACTAATTTAATTTAATTTAATGCTCTTTTTAATTTTTAATTATTGGCTTTAAAGGAAAGGATAATGGCTAATGGGCTTCGTAATGAAGATATAAAAGATACTTACGATGAGTATCCATGTGCATTATTCGTATTCGTATTAATAATAATAGGAAGGTAGGAAGATGTATAGTACAGTACAGTGAGTCCGGTTTTCTCGTATCCATTAGACGTACTGAACCTGAACCGTGACATATATCTAGACACTGCTCTTACTATTAGTATCAGTCTTACTACAGTTACTCGTTTGGTCTAGTCTACATTGTTGAATGCCTTAAAATGTACAATAATAACGATGCCTTGTGATAATATCTGTCGGTAATTAAGTTGTAGAAATGTGGCCATGATTCTTGAATAATTACTATAGGATGGTGATGGTTGCCATAATCACCGCAACTTATGTAGATACATGGTTATTTAATTATACCTGTGCCTGTATACCAGGCTCGCTTATCGTTGATCTTATGAAATGAGCGATAAGTATGTATGAATGTATTTGTACTCTCAAGAATTTCAAGAATGACCCGTGTCTGGGATCTGGGATGCTCATGTAGGTACTACTCATGATCATGTTCATGGTGTTCGGGGGATGGGAAAAAAATTGTCAAACGACAAAAGTAGAAGAGGCAAAAGAAGAGACTGACGATGAGTTAACTCATTGCCTTATTGCACTCCACTGTTGAATGAACTCGAACTCCACGCGCATTTTTAGAGCTTGAGAAAATGAATGGAGGAGACGGAACTGGAGCTCATCTGTTGATGAAAGACATGGTGAATTGTCAATGAATAAATAAATGTTTTTCTTTGTTTCTCAACACATATATAATTATGCAATGCAATGCAATCCGAAGCATCGTCATCAGTTGAGTGGAAAAAATGAGGGAAAAAACAGTGGGTTATATTCATACGAAGGTTCCATTACGTGACATACGGTATGCTATTTCTAAGAGAAAGACAGACAGTAAATATTTAGGCTGTTCGCCGTTGAATGAATGTAGTTACTTGTAAGTTGTAAGTTTGTAAGGTATTATAAATATATAGTCAAGCTATTACTATTGCCATTGGTATTACAACTGTGGTTGATCATATACAGATAGTATTGTGGGAGAAGGAGTAACCGAAGTGGAGAAGTAATTGAGTTGTGACTCCTTGTTCAGTTCAGGGTGAACTGTAAGGAACGCAAAACGCAATGGTGATGCCGATGACGATGACGATGACGATGCCGAGAGAGTTGAAGTTGAGTGTCTCCAGTTTGTAATGTAGTTCATGATATTAGTTGGTCTAATCGTAAGAAGAGCAGGCGAAAGAAGCTGTTTGTATACGCAATGTGGATTAGCATAGCAGGAAAGCAGTGCAGAAGAGGAGATACTAGTCGTTGAGAGTTATTTGTGCTATTTGTGTCAAGTAATCAAGAATCCGTTGCTCATGCAAAAATCCTCTCCACCTTTCTGACTGTGGTTGTAGCTTGTGGATGTGCCTACTCCCAACTTCCAATTCCAAACAATACTCTTTTACGACTGATGAGTGACTTACTGGCTGAGCATGACATTATGAACTCTCGTCGCATAACTAAAATACTGAAGAATAGAAAAAGAGATTTATGTCACATTCTTTCAGTCCTCCTATGTATTTACTGCAGACTGCAGCTTCCTTTGGCTACTGCTCCGCTACACTCTTACTTTATAGGAAAAGTTTCGCTCTGCATCTCTCCTAGGTACATTGGTAATGTGTAGGTATGCAATGGGTAGGTTTGTCTTTGTATCTGTATTGGTAATTGGTATGCATACGTAGTTCATTCTAGTTTTAGTGGTTCCGTCTTCGTCCTCGTGTTCGTGTTCATGTTCATGTTCGATTTGAATTCTGTAATGTGTGTCTGTGTGGGAGTGTTGCATTGACAACGACAACACAAGATTCGTCTTGTCACACCAACTGAAGGCTTGGAAGATGTACTCACTTTTGATTTGGGGCAGCCTGATACTGTGGTTAAGTTCTGCCTATGCGATTGTAGTATAATGGGTTTTGTTCAGTAGAGAATTGTCGACTAAAATGGTAACGTTCAATTTAAATTGAAATCTCTTGTGTGTTCTCTTGTGGTATTATATGAGTTGAGCATGAGGGAGGAGATAATTCTTAAGAATACAGTCAGGCAGAACCAGAGGGTACAAACACTGGCGCAGGAGGCATTGCAGTGGAGTTTATAAAAATGCTTAAGAAATACATAGACAGAAATAGAAACACCAACCGATAGGTACCTATTTATCTTTGGCTAGTTTATTTTACTTAATACTATATATTTCATCTTATATTATTAAGGTATTTTTGGAGAAATATTTGTCTTCAGTCACTCGAATGCAATCCAATGGTGGTTGGATAAGAATTTTGTAAATGTAGAATGATCCCTTTGCTTTTGGTGCGTTCCATAGTAGTGTTCTGTCATATGTCATAAGATGTGTAATAATGGTGATGCTGCGTGTGACCATATTGTAGAATGTAGACTGCAGTCGCGGACCTCCTCTGATCTTTCAAAATGTCACAAGCACTATGGCTCCTATGGTTGTCGTTGTCGTATGTTCGATCGTACAACTAAAGTCGTGGCCGTGGTCCTTGCCCTGGTCCTGACCTGACAGAAGTCGAGTCTACGGTCATGCTACATAAAGTGCTTGAACAGTTGAACTGTGAGATGACATTCTATTTATTACATTTCATTTCATTGGTACAATAAGATTTAAATATAAGAAAAACTAACCAATATAATGGAAGGATATGAGGCAATAATACACTGTTTTTTTCAGCCCCTTTATAATTTCCATTTTGACTTTTGTATTTCTATCTTCTACATACTTATAGGTATAGTTGTCTTCAGAGTTGTAAGTGTAGGGTAGGTACATATATATCGTTTTTAATATGTGTACTGTGTACACACAAAGTTGATAGTAATAATAGCTAGGTAATAGTTTTATATTGAACAGGGGGTTTTGCTTTATGTGGTTTCTTCGATTCAGTCAGTCAGTTTTGAAATAGCAAATCACACTGTGCTTTGCCATACATAATGTAGTGTATTGGTGTGTTGTTCTGTGAGAGTCTGGGGCCTGCCGGTCGTACAC
>JAAXYX010005976.1:0-10242 GCA_036851915.1 Ptenothrix huangshanensis
GAATCGGGTTTACAGATGCAAAGAGCCAAATTGCTTAAGTCGATCTAGTGCAACTTTTGTTTTAACAAAAGTCAAGTGCTCCTTTTTCTTAGAAATGAATAAAAAATGCGTCGTATTCTTTTAATTTAAAAAAACTGAGTCTATTTTTGTGTAAATTAAAAAGAAATGCGTCGTTTTGTTATAATTTTTAAAAAACTGCGTGGTTTTCTTGTAAATTAAAAAAAAACTGCGTCATTTGCTTGTGAACCAAAAAAATTTTGCGTCGTTTTCTCGTAAATTAAAACAAAACGGCGTCGTTAGCTAAAAGCCCTAAACTAAAATCAGGTAGAATATGAAGTTTTATTTTTAAATTACGGCAGTTAAGTAGAAACTATTTAAGGGTATATAATTTAGTGAATAAGAATGCGAACATTTAGTCTTATGAATAAAATAACAATGTAAATTTTGGGAAAAAATTCCTTTTCAAAAAACGTAAATTGGAAAACTTTTGACTTACAAGATGACAGCAGCAAAGTAGGATAAGAGCTTACTGATAGTTTAAACAAATTGAAGGGGATACTGGAAAAAAGCTATGTACATTTATGTCAATTACACTTGCCTTTTGATGGCTTAAAATGTGTCGTAGTAATTTGGCTTTTTTACTTATGTATTCATCTGTCATTTAAAACACTAAATGCAATATGAATAAAAAATAACTTCAATGCCCATTAAACATTTAAGATACAACAAATATTTTTAATTTTGGGCATAACATTGTTTTTGGAGCATCATCAATCATTGTGTCAGTTCATGTTATAACTCGTTGCAGCATATAATTACTTGTGATTTTTTCCTCTCGAAATTTTTCAAAATCAATTTGTTCCGTTATTGTTAAAAATGATTGGCGACATTTAGCTATGCACAGAAGTGGAATAAATGTCCAGGTTTAAAACACTCACCTCGTTTATTACAAGGTTTTCTTGTCACAAGAAGCACGAGCAGCGTAAACAAACGTAGACCACGCAAAACTAGGCTTACGATTTTTTTAAAAAATATTTTACTTTCTTGATTTCCTATTATTTTTTATTATTTATTTTATTCCTATTGCGGATTATAAGTACTGAAAAAATTCGGAAATTAATTATTATAAATTATAAATTATTTTCGAGGGACACTATCTGGCATTTTGAGACTATTGGATAGGAGAGAATTTATTTGTACCACCTGGGCTTAAAAAATACATTGGAAAGTTTTGCCATCTCAAATCATGATTTACGCCAACCTAATGCGACTCAAATCTCTTTTATAATTTAAAAACGAAAATTGCAAAACTTCTTACTACTAATTCTACTACGTACTCTCCGCATCCGCCGCACACTCCGAATCTTCGACACCCTCCACATCCTCCGCATTCTCAGCATCCTCCAGCTCCTCCGTATCCTCCGCATCCTCCACATCCCCAACACTCTCCGCATCCACCTCATCCTCCGCATTCTTAGGCACCCTCCGTATCCTCAGCATTCTCAGCATCCTCAGGATTCTCCGCATCCTCCGCATCCTCCGCATCCTCGTCATCCTCAGCATCCTCCGCATCCTTCACATCCTCCGCACACTCCGAATCTTCCACACCCTCCGCATCGTCAGCATCCTCAGTACTCTCAGCATCCTCCGCATCCTCAGCATCCTCAGCACCCTCCGCATCCTCCGCTTTCTCCACACCCTCCAATTTTTCCACACCCTCCGCAACATCCGCACCCTCCGAATCCTCCACACCCTCCGCATCCTAAGCATCCTCCGCATCCCCCTCAACCTCCGCATCCTCCGCATCCTCCGCATCCTCCGGATCCTTCGCATCCTCCGCATCCTCCGCATCCTCCGCATCCTAAGCACCCTCCGTGTCCTCCGCTTCCTCCGCATCCTCAGCATCCTCCGCATCCTCCACATCCTCCGCATCCTCCGCATCCTCAGCACCCTCTGTTTCCTCCGCATCCTAAGCATCCTCAGCACTCTCCGCATCCTCCGCACCCTTCGCATCCTCCGCATCCTAAGCATCCTCAGCACCCTCCGTATCCTCAGCATCTTTAGGATCCTCAGCACTCTCTGCATCCTCCGCATCCGCCGCATCCTCAGCACGCTCTGCACACTCTGCATTCTCCGCATCCTCCGCACTCTCGGCACCCTCCGCATTGTCAGCACTTTCAGCACCCTCCGCATCCTCAGCACCTTCCGCACCCTTCGCATGCTACGCAGCCTCAGCACCCTCCGCATCTTCCGCACAATTTCGAGTGCGCATAATGTTCTTAAGCTACTCTACATTTTTGAAGAGAAATAAACGCAAAAAATGTTAAACATTTCCTGGTCAATCCGGACTAATAAGTTGATGATGATGACCGTTGCTTGTGAATTAATTGCATTTCATTTCTAAAATGTGCAGAACAGCAGAACAGAAAATGTATAAACATTTCTTAAATATGTGTGAACAGAATGCAGTTTCATGATTAACCTGACCGTGTATATTTGTATGCAAAGCTGGGAGTACGCTAAACGTTCTGAGCATATAGCATAGCAAAAACTTGACCAGAGAAGAATAGCAAAGGAAAGCAAAATGAAAAAAAATTAAATTCAAGGATAGGATGATGCAATCGTTTAAATACAAAAATGACATTTCGTTAATCAGCCGTCAGAACCAGAACAAACATAATGAAGAGTCATAATTGCTCACAACTAAATGAACTGTCCACTTTTTATTCATGCATTTTTGCCAAAAATAAAAATAATATGATTACAAATTGCCACGATTTAGTTATCGTGTCTTGTTTTTTAACAAGTTCATTTAGCACACATCAAAAATCACATGATTCCGAGGCGATAAAGGATCAACAAGCAACCACGTAACTTTATAAGGCGGATAATTTTGAAAATAAGATAAAATAAAAATGAACTTTTTTAGAAAGCATATTTATAAAAAATCGGACTATTTGAAAAAGTGTGGAAAATTATAATTCGGACTTTCTGAAAAAGTAGAGAAAACTAAAATTTGGACTTTTACCAAAAAGTAAAAATATATATTCACACTTTTTGAAAATATGTAAATAATAAAATTTCATATATTTAGAAATGTGTAAAAGTAAAAATTTAAACTTTTCAAAAAAGTTCAAAAAATAAAAGCTCAAACTTTTAAAAATGTGTAAAAAATGAAAAAAACGTCCCAAAAAATTTCAAAAAATAAAAGTTCAAACTTCTAAAAATGTGTAAAAAATGAAAATGTGCACTTTTAAAAACTAAAAAATCATAATTCACAATTTTGAAAATGTGTAAAAATAAAAATTTAAACTTTTGAAAAATAAAAAGATCACTTTTTTTAAATTAGTAAAAAAAAATTCAATTTTATAAATGTGTAAAAAATAACAATTCACTTTTTGAAAATCATTAAAAAAATGAAAGTTTACACCTTTTGAAACAACGTAACAAATTTAGTAACAAATTCACACCGTATATCATGAGCCTTTAGCACATTTGCTTATCTGATAAAAAATCCTGGATACGCCACTGCATTTTAAGCCCTACTCTGTAAGAACTATGGTAAGTCAAAGATCATTACATTGCACGGCTATAGTATGTAAATGACGCATATAATTACGTAGACAACGCCTGCATGAAAGTTAAGTGTGCAAGGTGATTTAATCTCAAGTGCATCGTTGAACATTAAAAATGCATCAATCACAAAAACTTGCACTCAGAATGCACTTCTCATTGGGTTCAGGTGTAGAGATATAATTTATTGAATGTAATGATAATTTGAAATTCGAACATCTATTAGTAATTATAGCTGCATTAAACTGAAATTTTAAAAACCTGCAATCAGATATTAATTAAAACCATTGACGCAAGTAATTATACAGCGATGAATTCCCGCTTCCTTAAGTATGCTCAGCAAAAACTTTTTGATTGCTTGGACTTTGATTTGCGGATACTTAATTTAATTTAATTCAAGAAGTTTATTTACGCTCGAGCTGCTCTGCCGGCAATAACATCTCTGTAATGATTGAGCATATTCAGCCAAACGCTACATGGGAAATTGTCTTGAGGAAGTTGAGCAATTTCAGCTTCCACAGCCTTTGCATTATCTTCGGCCATTTGGCTCACTACCTCTTTGAGATTAACTTGCCGGTAGATTTCCTTGACTTCTTCTACACACTTTGCATCGTTCTTTCCATAGCACTCCTAAATCAAAATGTAATATGTACATACATTTTACTGTAATTATATCTCAATTTGGAATTCGAAATTACTCTCAATCTTTGACACTGGTCGGGGCTCCCCAATTCCATTGCTTTCCAAATGATCCACGATTGACGTCCATTTTGAATATCCGATGTTTCCCGCTCGGTCACGTCTATCGTTGCAAAACAGTCGATCCAGTCGTCCACCATCATTCCAGATTCCATTACCTTCCACCCCATTTCACGCGCCTTGTTGATCAGCACTGGGTCCCTGACCCCATGCTACATACATACGAGAGTTAATTGTCATGCAAATTTAATTTAAGAGTATTTATTGATATCAAGTGTAAATCTCTACCATTATCATAGTTGCGATGACGGGTAAATCGATTAGAATGCTTGAGTTTAGTGCGCTTTTTACAGCCAACATTTTTTCAAAGGATGATGACGAAGCAGGCGTTGGTCTAGAAACAAGGGAATTAAGATATTGTATTACAAGATACTAAATAAGTATACTTTGAAACTCATTGATTCCCTCGTAACGCAACATATGAACAAAAGGGATTCGGGTCACAAGTTCTAACACCGTGCGAAGCCACATACGTTTAGGAGGTTTGAGCAAAGTTAAAAGATATTTTTCTTTATATGAATTATGGCATGAAAAGTTTTTATTCATTATTTATGTAGTCAGTGGGGACCCAAGCCCCATCCAGGTACCTAATATTACAAGTAAGTAATTTTGAAAAACTAAGTTTTCGTGTAAGTTTTAAAAATGGGTTTTCTGTTGTAATTCTTTTAAAAACTACATCATTTTTGTGTAAGTTTTAGAAAAACTGCGTTGTTTTAGCGTACATTTTGAAAAGACTGCATCGTTTTTGTGTGCATTTTAAAAACACTGCGGCGTTTTCGTTCAGATTTTAAAAAAACTGCCTTGTTTTTGTGTAGATTTTAGAAAAAAATTTCGTCGTTTTAGCGTACATTTATAAAACGCCTTTTTTGCGTAAATTTAAAAAAAACTGCCTTGTCTTCACATAAATGCTTAAAAAACTACCTTGTTTTTCCTTCAAATTATAAAAAAGGCTACTAGGCATTTTTAAAAACTTTTTTTGAGCCTTGAACCTTCGTGGCCTATGCCTGGTTACGCCACTGCACATTGGACAATGACAAACATTTCGAGCTTTAAAGTAAAATTTACATCGCACCGCTTCTAAAAGGAAGGATCTGTTGATCACAGAACGCCGAACAGAAAGAGAATTAATGCTAGTTATGTTTGTAATTTCAATTTACATTAGTCAAATTTGGCTGTGATAATAGTCATTTGAAATTAGCGCTAGTTTAGTGCCTTTGACGGCAATTAGCGCCAATTGTAAGTAGAATTAGACGACTTTTCTCAAAAACAAATTTTAAATGAATGACGAAAATATTTTTTAGTGGTTTACCGGATCCTACCTATTTTGGGTACTACATTGTGACTTGTAATTGACCACAACTACCAAATTTAATGCAGGGTAAATTATTCATTTTAAACTCACCCGCTAGGATCAATATAATCATAACTTGTATCATGATTTCGTGTTGAATCCATCGCATGCAATTCATTCGTGCTCACAACAGTCACGTGCATGATCTCAAGTATAAACTTGACCAACTCTGCGTAGTAATCCTTGGTTTTGAAATAGCGTTCTATAACAAGTAAACCTCCAGTTATGAGCGATCCGTAGTCGTTAACGGCCTGCAGTCCGATGTTTGGAAGCGTATGCCAACCCGGAAGGCCATTGCGTTTGTCGCTACCATCGATTATGTCATCCGTTACAAAACCATTTCGAGCAATCTGTAATTATCATAATTAGGCAGGGACAACGTGCGCAAGTAGATTAATTGCAATAAATTATAATGGTAATGTACATTTTTGTGAATACGTTTTACATTTACAATTCTATTTTGCGAAAATACGATTTTAAAACAAATAATAAATTCTACCTACTACCTTCTAAAAAGTGCAAAACGTTTCAATTACCACCTTTTAAGAAGTGCAAAACGGTCTATTTACGACTTTTTAAAAAGGACAAACCGTTCTAATTACGACTTTTTAAAAGTTCAAAACATTCTAATCACGACGTTTTAAAAAGTGCAAAACGTTCCAATTACGACCTTCTAAAAAGTGCAAAACGTTCCAATTACGACCTTCTAAAAAGTGCAAAACGGTCTAATTACGACCTTTTAAAAAGTGCAAAACGGTCTAATAACGACTGTTTAAAAATGACAAACCGTTCTGATTACGACTTTTCAAAAATGTAAAGCGTCCTAACTACAACTTTTTAAAAGTGCAAAACGGTCTATTTACGACTTTTTAAAAAGGACAAACCGTTCTAATTACCACTTTTCAAAAGTGCAAAACGTTCTAATTACGACCTTTGAAAACGTTAAGAACGTATCTACTTACGATTTTTTAAAAAATGCAAAACGTTCTAATTACGGTGTTTCAAAAAGTGCAAAACTATGTATGTAATTACGACTTTTCAAAAAAAACCAATAGAAACTGTAAAAACTTGAAAACGAATAAAAGATTTCTTGTAGATATAGGTCAATTTGCATTTTGGACTTTTTAGATTTACTAGGGGGGACTGGTAACTGTAACCTGCGGATCCGGGAAATGGTCATATGCATTTGTTGCACACTTACTAGTGATAACAAAAATCGATATATCTCAACCGCATTTTGAGGCTACGGGTCACAGTGCCGGGTCAAAGTCAATTTTTTATATGGGATTTAACATGCAGTTTTTTTCAAATTTTGATTTTTTTTCAAAAATCACTTCCAATCACTTCAGAAACATTGAAAACTTGTACTAACAGCATTTAGAGCTGTAAACAGGCAAAACAAATGAATTTTTAATCCCATTTACGAAGTTTAAAAATGCATTTTTCATCATTTTCCCCAACTTTGACCTCGCACTGTGACCCGTAGCCTCAATTTGCAATTGAGTGATATTGTTTTTTGTCATCACTAGTAAGAGTACAACAACTGCATATGACCATTTCCAGGATCCGCTGGTTACAGTAACCAGTCTCCCCTAGTTAGTTCATGTTGCTTTGACATCTTTAGATTTAGGTCATTTTGACTCTTCAATGACGATATAACATTTTTAATTATTGCCAACCAGAAAAATTATTAAACACGCAATTTTTTAGTAATTGTAAAATCACCATTTCGACAGCCCATGCAAGTTTGTGCACGAGAAACTTCTGATCTTCCTCGTCTAAAATCTTTACATTATTCCTTCTGGCCCTTTCCACATAAAATCGATCAGTAGCTATTACTTCCACGGCCCTAGAATAAAATAAATTTTAATTTTTAAAATCAATTCTTCTTAAGCAATTCAGCTAAATCCATTAATTATGTATGTATTTTTTTTACTTTAAGCTCACTCTTAATCTTTTAAACTTACTGGATAGGTGCCCAAGGAACGATATGCTCTGTCATGTCCTTAAGCCTATTATTGCCCAATGGTAAGTTATTTGTGCATGAGAGAGTAGTTAAATCTTGAACAAAAGCAGGAAAAGCTTTGTACAAATTCTCCACCTCTTCTTGATTGACACACCGGCAGTTTTCCAACCACGAAGGAAGACCTTTCCCCTGGCGCTCACGCTCAAGAATTTTCCGATTTTTGTCAAATCCCGCAATCCCCGTTTCTCTAATGTGCGTGTACAAATTTCTCTGGAGTGGTACATGACATTGCAATAGTTCTTGCGCGGTAAAATTAAAATTCCAAAATGGTATCCATAGCTTAGAAATCGATCGCTTGAAATACGACGCTGATGCTCTTATAGTAAGTTCCATTTTGACCAAACGGCTATGAAACAGGACTTAATTCAAAGCGAGAGACAAGGATGTGGAGTACTGACAAGTAACAGGTTTCAAATGATTTGTACTTTTTTTCTCATTGACAAAAATGACATTAGTTTGCAATTGATCTTTTTCATGTATCCAATAATTATTTTGAACATTGAAAAATTTAAGTGACACGCTTTTTACACGTGATAAGTAAATGCAAGCACATTTACTCAATTCATGAATTATTCAATAGACACGTAAATGCCGACAAAGGATAGGACTAACTACAAGCGTCAAGCAAAGAGTCAAGTTGGCGTCGGTGCGGTTGAAAAAGAGAAGCGGCGTATGTAATTAATTATATTTATAGCATATCCTTATTGGATGAAATATTTAAGTTGCATTTGTTCCAAAACGTTCTGTCTAATAAAATATTTTGTAGAATTTATTTTTTCTTATAACTGATGCAATATTTACAGCGTGATTGCGCAAGAAGCAAAGAACAAGTGTTTTCAATGACGACTGACAACAAAAAAAGAAACTATTTAAGGGTATAATTATATTTTCATGAATACGAATGCGAACATTTAATCATATGAATCATATTCTGACTTTACTTTGGACAGATGTCAAATTGTTTTCTGTACTTCAGGAAATACATTAAGTGGGTTTTGCACACATGAGTTTAAGGCGATTCCAGAAAATTATGTTGAACAAGCAACTTTTACAACATTTTGTTTGTTTCCTGGGGCGTTCGTGGGATGTGTGCTTGGGTGCCTCAATCCCTAAATTTTGGAAAATAAATTTCCTCTTCAAAAAACGTAAATTGGAAAACTTTTGCTATTTTTAAAAGTATTAGTTTGAAAATTTAAGTGTAAATTGTAAAAAATAGCATCCCCTCTAATTAAGTCCTAGGTAATTACTTTCCTGATTCAAAAAAAGTAAGTTTTTTTCAAAATACCTCTACATTTCTTTGAAAATCCCAAAAAAGCGAGTGCTTGCTTTGATTATTCTTGGAATCTTAGCTGCACATGAGTGAAAACTTTTGACTTACAAGATGACAGCAGCAAAGTCGGATAAGAGCTTACTGATAGTTTAAACAAATTGAAGGGGATACTGGAAAAAAGCTATGTACATTTATGTCAATTACACTTGCCTTTTGATGCCTTAAAATGTGTCGTACTAATTTGGCTTTTTTACATGTGTATTCCGCTGTCGTCTAAAACACCAAATGCAATATGAATAAAAAATAACTTCAATGCCCATTAAAAACAATTGAGTTACAACATAATGATATTTGTAATTTTGGGCATAACATTGTTTTTGGAGCATCATCAATCATCATATCAGTTAATGGTATAACTACTTGCAACATATACTAGTGATTTTTTCCTCACGAAATTTTTCAAAAGCGATTTGTTTCGCTATTGTTAAAAATTATTGGTGACATTTTAACTATGTACAGAAGTGGAATAAATGTCCAGGTGTAAAACACTCACGTCGTTTATTACAAGGTTTTCTTGTCACACGAAGCACCAGTAGCGTAACCAAACGTAGAGAACGCAAATCCAGGCCTACGAATTATTTTTAAAAATATTTTGTTCCCTTTATGATTTCCTATTCTTATTTTTTATTATTTACTTTATTCCTATTGGGCATTATGCTAAGAAATGGACGCAGCATTTTTTTAAAGCATTAAAAAGTTGCAGTTATTTTTACTATATACAATAAAATGTAGTTTTCTAACATTTAGACCAAAACAGAGGCATTTCGTTTAAATTTATACAAAAAAGGCGCCAATTTTTTAAAAGCGTACACAAAAAAAGCGCCAATTTGTTTAACAATGTACACAAAAAAGGCGATAATTTTTTAATAGTTTACACAAAAAGGGTGCCAATTTTTTTTTACAATTTACACAATAAACGACGACAATCTTTTTTAATAGTTTCCATAAAAAGGGCGCGAATTCGTTTTACAATTTACACAAAAAAGACGACAATTTTTTTAACAATTTACTAGTGCTCCGCACGGGTCCAAAAATCGTAGACCCGGACCCGTTCCCGGACCCGAACCGCGGGTACAGCCAAATTTGGACCCGGACCTGTACCCGTACCCGTGGACCCGGGTCCAAATATTGCTGTACCCGTACCCGCGATTTTTCAAAACCCTTGTACCCGTACCCGACCCGTACCCGTACCCGACCCGTTCC
>JAAXYX010005977.1:0-10241 GCA_036851915.1 Ptenothrix huangshanensis
TAGCGTCGATTACGAATGGAAAAGTTTCAGTCCTCTAAAAAACTCCATAACCGTACGATAAGGATACATATTAAGTTCTTCATCTTGAACCACGATACGCATAATAGAGTAGACAAGCGATTTCAAAGTAGAATACGCATTAATTACAACATTTTCACAAGATTGGAACCAGAAAAGGCAAAATCTGGGCATTTTGTGCACAGTGATTTGTGTTTACTAGGTACTTAAAACACTGGTCTCCAAAATTCCCAACGTTCCCTGGGAAGATTGGGAATTTTGGGGAAATAACAGGGAATTTAAAATGATGGGAATTTTGAGGGAACTTTGGGAATTTATCGTTCCCGGAGGCATACCCCGCGAATGGTCTAGTTTCTAGGGGGGTCCCCTCGTGAAAATTTTTCAGGGGGTGTCCAAAAAAGGCCTCACAAATGAGAAAAAACCGCTCTTTTTGCACCTTTTTCATCAAATTTTTCCATTTTGGAGCAAAGACGACCTGGCCAGGCCGAGGGTGTCCCTTTTTCAAAATTTCTCGAGGGGTCCCCCGGTACCTAGCGGTATGTACATTCGTGGGGTATGCCCGGAGGGAATTTTCAACGCTCCGGGAAGAAATCAAAGGGAATTTTCAATTAGCCATCCCTAGCGAGTACTCGCAAAATGCTACGAATTCGACGAGTATTCGCTATATCCCTTATACACGTCTAAATTGCGAGTAACGAGTACTCGCAAAATGATGCGAATTCAGCGAGTACTCTTACGAAACGAATACTCATTACATCTCACCTAGCATTTCGACCGCTAAATTTGCTTTGCCATTTGGTTTATTTTGAAGGTACTCCACCACCTGTTCATGAGTCCCTTGGGCTCTCTGCTGACGAACGAAAGTGTATGTGAGCTCATGCAATCCTGCTTCCGCATGTGTTTCATCGAAGAGGGCGAACGAACTCTTGAGGAAGTCCGCTGAGGCAGCACTCACCGAAATGATCAGTCTCCTTTTCTCCAGACTGCACTCCTTCCCCGTTTCAGAATCTTCGTCGTCACGAAAACATAAGCATTCGAATTCTAATCGATCCACAGAATTACAGTCAGCAGCTCCAATTACAAATTCTGCTGAATCTCAGTGCCAGCCAGAATTCATTGTAAATAAATCATGTACCAAAAACGGAAACGCCAATGATATCGAAGAGGGAAATCAGCCAGTAATTCTTCCTCCGACAGTTACATTACCAGTCCCAGAAAATGGTGCTTCAGGGGAACTACAGATACCCGCAACCTCTGAGCAAGAGGTACAAGTGTTATGTGTGGAAGATTTAGCAGCCAGTAATGGCCACGATTCCGTTATCCCCAGTATCCAAGTTCAAGAGCCCACACCGAAGGCAGTAGGCAAAGACTTGAGTGGAAGTGCAACCGGAGAAGAGGGTAGTGATGCTTCTGAGTCACTGCCGGTTCCTGTTTCTGCTGGATCTTCAGGTCACGATTTTGAGTTCAAGACAAGGCGGGGAGTCAAGTTTACAGCACACGACCAAAGGTATCGATGGTACTAGCCTCACAGCTAAGAAATGGGAGGAGAGTCTGAGCGGGACGGATGAGTCAAAATTAACAGAAGCGTCTACTGTTCCAGTGCAGCCTCCAGCTAGACCTAAAATCACCGCCCCGTACGGCATCCCTTGTGTGCGTGAACTGTTTCGCTTTCTTATCTCCCTCGTTAACCCCCATGACCCAGTTCAAAATTCGGAAGTGATGATCCACGTGGGCCTCAAACTTCTCATGGTCACTGTGGAAACAGGCATCGACTCCATGTTCAAGCACCCTGCACTGATGTCCCTCATTAAAAATGAACTTTGCAAAAATCTGCTGGCTCTGCTGTCCTACCAACCTCCACATAACTCTCCGCTCACATCCACTTCTATTCTCCTCAACGTGTTCCGCATCTTCCTCCTTATCTTCGACGTGATGCGCCACTCACTTAAGTTCCAGCTGGAAGTATTTTTCTTGCGTGTTGGGGAACTGATCAGCGAGAGTAGCAGTAGTGGTGCGGCTGGAAGTATTTCTGGTTCTGGTTCCAGTTCGGGAACTTTCGGTGCTTCCGGGTCGTTGAGTCACAAGGTCAAGTGGAATGTGGAGCAGCGCGAGATTGCCCTTTATTTCGTGGTGCAACTGTGGAAAGCTGCCGTGCCTGCTGACTGAACTGTACTTGAATTATGACTGTGACTTGTACTGTTCCAACGTATTCGAAGAGACTACGAAGTTGTTGAGCAAGAATGCGTTTAGTCTGCAGTCTCTGCAAAACAATGCAAACTCCTCTGTGATGACAACATCGACGATTCAACAGGCAACTTCTTCAACGCACCTCCTCTGCCTCGACGGACTCGTCTCCATTCTGGATGGCATTGAGATGCACTGCACTTCCAGGATCGTCAGTTCCGCCGCCAACAATTCCGTGTCCTCAGTCATTTCCGATGAGTCCAACTGCTCCTCTGTCTTCTACTACGACCATGATACGTATCTGGGGGGCGGTTATCAAAGTCAAAGTCATGACCTGGAAGATTACTCTGTTTCAACCTTAGCTCTAGCAGAAGCGGAAGATATTCCCACAACCTTTAGTCCCCAACACGTTCAGAATCAGGGTCAGAGAAGACGTGGCTTTGTGAACACCGGGTGCTCGGCCTTCCTGGAAGAAACCACCCTGCCCACTCACGAAGAGCTAATGGCCATCCGGCACAAAAAGAAGATTCTTCACACCGGCTCGGAACTGTTTAACACGAAAGCCAGTAAGGGAATCGAGTTCTTGCAGACTCAGGGACTTCTTACCACACCGTTGGACGCTGTGGAAGTGGCGCAATTCCTCAGGGAGAACCCTCTTCTGGACAAAAGGGCTATTGGGGACTACATTTCCACCAAGAAGAACATCGACATTCTCAAGGGCTTTGTCAAGTCTTTTGACTTTTCCAAGAGTAGAGTCGACCAGGCACTTCGTCTGTTTCTGGAAACGTTCCGACTCCCTGGAGAGGCTCCGTTGATCTCGATTATCATGGAAGAGTTCGCCGAACATTGGAGCACTGCTAATGGGCATCCCTTTGCTAACACGGATGCGGCGTATTTACTGGCGTACGCCGTCATTATGCTCAACGTGGATCAGCACAACAGCAATGTGAAGAAGAATGGCAACTCCATGACTTGGGAGGACTTCCTCAAAAACCTGCGAGGTTCAAATGGGGGTGAGGATTTCAACCACGGAATGCTGAAGGATATCTACACGGCTATTAAGGGAGAGGAAATCATCATGCCCGCTGAGCAGGTGGGCATCGTTAAGGAGAATTATCTGTGGAAAGTTCTGCTGAGGAGGGGCTTGAGTGCCGAGTGCAAATTTCACACTCCTGCGGGGGATGTGGGCGTGTTCGATCACGACCTCTTCTCCCTCAGTTGGGGACCGATTGTAGCTGCTCTGTCGTTCATATTCGACAAGACTGCTGACAACAACGCCTGTAACAACAACAACAGTGCTAACATTTCCAGTGACTCAGCCGTAATTTCCAAAACTCTGCTGGGCTTCAGGAAGTGCGCCACGATCTCGGCCCACTACGGCATGTCAGACGTCTTCGACAATTTGATCATCAGTCTGTGCAAATTCACGACGCTCATGAGTGGGAATCCCCCTGATTTGGGGGGGAGTCGCAAAGCTCAGGCGGCATGTCAAGCGCTATTTCAACATGTGCACAGACACGGCGACATTCTTCGGGAAGGCTGGCACAATTTCATAGACTGCCTCGTAGCTCTGTTCAAGCTTCAGATTCTGCCCAAGATTCTAACCGAGTCCGAGGATTTCACTGAGCCCAGCGGAAGAGTGAGTTTGGTACGAAGGACGATCGCTTCTGCTCCAAGGGTGGAGACAGGACTTTTCTCATCCATCTACTCCTACATTGCACTCAGTACAGGTGAACACTGGAGTGTAGTTTCAGCCTTAATAATTATTCGTTTCCTTTTATAGTTCGCAATGCTCTTAAAAGTCATATTTTGCAAGTCGCTGAAGTTGTTACTAAGAAAAAAACAGTTGGACAGTATTTACCACAATCACATAGGTATGTTTGTTTTTTGTCTCTACAGCAGATTCGCCTGCAAACAAGTCTTCAGTGACTGACGAAGCGGAGAACCGAAAGAAAAGTGAAACTCTGATTTTAGAATGCCGACCTGAGCTTCTGCTGTCCGAGTCAAAGTTTCTTCAGCTGGACTCCCTGCAGGAACTTATTAAGGTCAGTCATTGATGTTGAAAACGTGTTCTGGGGCATTAATTAATTACAATATTTGCGATGGATTGGCAGAGCCTGATCTACTCCTCGCCGGTTCCAGACCGAGACGCGAAAAGGAAGGATTATGATGAGGACACGGTTGTGTTTGTACTGGAATTGCTTCTCAAGATTTCCGTGCAAAATCGCGATCGTGCTCTGGCTTTTTGGGATGTGGTTCGGGAGCATTTATTTGCGATGATTCTGGCTTCCGCTTCCAACGACATGCCGTATCTTCTCGAGAGATCCACCGTTGGACTCATGCGAGTTGCTCTTCGACTCATGCGCAAGGAGGATCTCTGTCCCATTGTAAATTGCATTTGTGATTGTACTTATTTTTTTTTACTAACGCAATTTTTTTCTTGCTTCCAATATCTCATGTTTGGATTAATCTTGTTTTGGGGTCGTAGATTCTACAGTCCCTTAACATCTTATTGTACCTTCGGCCTGCTGCCGTCATCCACTTGAGCCAGCAAATGAGTTTTGGACTTCATGAGATTTTAAAGACGACTGCGGCAAATATTCACACGGCGGAGGAGTGGACGATTATCTTCTCACTGCTCGAGTACGTGGGGGCTGGGAAGATTCCTTCCGCACTCACTGCTGCAGTGCTACACAACAATCAGCAGCAGTTACAGGATCAGCAGCGTGGACAGAACCCGGGTCAACCCAACTCTCTGCTACGTCAACTGAATCAAAATCAGTGTCAAGTACTGGGTCAAAGTCAAGTTCAAGGTCAGGGCATGTACCCTTCGCTTATTCAGCATTCCGTTTCTCAAGACCCCATTTGCCAGTTGGGGGGAAGTGGCAGCGGAGGTGGTGGTGGTCCCGTTGGGTACTCCAGTGGCTCAGACCGTGGCTACACTTCCGACTCTGAGCTAGAGATCCGAAGTTCTGCTGACAGGAATTCCAACGTCTCCCCGGCGCAGAGCTGGATTCTGGTCAGTCTGTCATTTCTGAGCCATTGCGCTCATACTTATTTTTCTATAGGATGCAATTTGATAGCAATTGATTTATAATTTTGCGTAAAAAATTTTCAAAAGATTTAATCGTCAAACGTCTATTTCCTTTCATTTGTCCACTTTGTCAAACTTGTACGTGTGCTGCCTAGCGTTACTTTGTAGGTAAATGGTGATAATGAAGCAGAAATAATGTTTTGATTGTTTTTCGTGCAGTTGACTCAGGAGGACAATCAGTCTCAGAGCGCTTCGGTTGGAGCTGGAGCTCCCCAAGAGTCGGCCCGTCGCTTTGCCAGTTCGTCGTCTATCTCCTCGCAGTTCCAACCTCAATACCATTATCAGCAACCTCCTCCCGCAGAGCATCAGAGATTTTACCCTGACCCCAAGTCCCTCATCAAAAGCTGTGAAACTCTCTCGTTCCTTGTTCGCGATGCGGCTCACATCACTCCAGACAACTTCACACTGTGCGTCTCTGCCATCAGGTCGTTCGTCGAGGCGTCTACGACGAAAGCGAGGGGAGGTCGAAACACCAACGATTTGTTTGCTGGCGCCGGTGCCCCGGGTCAGAGTCAAGGGAGGAGCAAGAAGAGAGTGAAGAAGCCAAATCAAGGAGGACAGACGGGGATGACTAAATCGAAATCACTCTCGTTTGCGGGCGCTGGCTCCACTAACTACGATGCTGACGAGAGTGAACCTGAAGATCATATCGCAGTAAATCACCAAGTCTCTGTTCAACTGCTTGACCTCCTCCACACTCTTCATTTGAGAGCTGCCCAAATTTTCCAATGGTGGCAGAAGGAGAACTCGGACGCGATTCGGGGCGTTGTTTCTATCTGGACTCTGGGCTGGAAACCCATTCTTCAAGCCATCGTTATTCTCTGTTCAGATGCTCGTAAACCAGTGAGGACGACAGCTCTGAATTATTTGCAAGGCGCCCTTCTAGTCTACGACCTGCAGCAGTTATCGGCTGACGAGTGGTTCTCCTGTTTCAACGAAGTCCTCTTCCCCCTAATGGCGAAATTGATCGAACCTCTGAACCCGGCAGATCCTTGTGGCATGGAGGAGACCAGGATGCGGGCAATCACTCTTTTAAGTCGTGTTTTCCTCCAGCACTTAACGCCTCTTCTGCAGCTCGAAAGCTTCACATTCCTTTGGCTTCAAATCCTCGAGTTCCTCAACAGGTATTTGCATCACAGCGAAAGGAGCGAACTACTCGTCGAAGGCATTCCAGAGAGTTTGAAGAATATGCTGTTGGTGATGCAGACAGGAGGGATTTTTCACACGCCGGACGGCTACACCCGCCTGTGGGCGACCACATGGGAAAAGATTGACTCGTTTCTCCCCAATTTGAGAGCTGAGCTCTTTCGGTCTGTTCGAGGTAATCTTTCATTTTACTCCTACCCAATTAAAGTTGCCACTTCTTTCATGCAACGTTCACAAATTCAGTGGGTTAGTAATTGTTTAATTTAATTTTGACAGTTGAACAGGCTGAACCACCGACCCATTACAATCCACCTGACCAACAACAACAACAGCCTCCTTCTCACAACCAGACAGCAGCAGCAGACCAGCCAATGCCTCAAGTCAAGCCTCCTTCGTCATTACCAATTGCATCATCCACTCCCACTCCTCCCACGCATTCGCTTTCCACGTCTCCTTCAGGTTCCGGTATCGTAGGATTTCCTCACCCTCAAAGCAACCCACTGTTGTCACCTGCGCCCTCGTCACCCTCACCGATACTCGTATCCCCAGTTCTTGAGCAGCAGATTTCGCATATGCCGCCGTCACCTCCTGCTTCTTTTCCTGATCAACAACAAGTATCTGTAACACAAACGCAGTCGCCTCCACCTTCCATCAACAACTTCACCATTCAAATGGAAGACACCGAGCACGTGTAGTGTGCAAGGCATTCCTCATCACATTTTACTAACAAAATGGCTGTTTATTTTTATTTTATAAAAATTCATTGGAGAATTGGCTTTAGAATAGAAGATAGTGAGCGAGAAGAGAAGATTATATTTGTAATTGTAATGTATTTAAATATTAAATATGGTCAAACGTGACAACTGAAATATAATTGTAACTGTTTTACTCGGCAGAAAATAGCTAGCTTTAGAGGCAAGAAAGCTGTCGCCATCTTAATATTCCTATTTGGTTATTCTTCATTAGGGGGAAATAGGATTAAAGTGAACTAACGGTGAATGATTTAATTTATACGAACGAATCTGAAACAGTGGTGCTGGTGCTAGTGTTACTTTAAGCGAAGGAATTGGAAGGGGTGAAATTAATTGAATGCGAAAATGAGCTCGAGGGTAAAAAAAATATAAAGGCGGGACGGTAAAAAGTGGCCAAGAGATAAAACGGATAGTTGCGTATCATTCAAATGGATGTAAATTTCTAATAATTAATTACTAATCCAGATTATTATTAGATTTATTGTATTAAAAACTCACTAATGGAGTGTTAAGATTTGCATTTTAATTCTTGGTCGAACGCGAATGTAATGATTAGTGATACCCGTGTGTTGTCTGAGAGCTTAGTCAAAATGTCTTGGCCAAGCTTTCCTGTTCTAACGTGTGTGATTGTGTGATGGAATATGGAATAAATGAAACACATTTATTATTCACATTCAGTAGCGATTGTGTAGTGCGTTTCCCTTCACTTAAGGGGAAGGACATAGGTTGCGGTTTCATATCACAAAATACAGTATGCAACTAAGGTGGATTCTTCTACTAATACAGTGAAATCTCGCTATAGTGACATCTCAATGGACCGAGCATTTTATCTAACAATACCAAGATTGTCATTGTAAGTCTAGTAGCGCCATAAGGTCAAAAAATGGTACCATAATGACATCGAGAATATTCAACAGTCAGGGAAAAAGCAAGCTATAACGGTTGCGCAGCAAGCTATTACGCTTGCGCAGCAAGCTATTACGCTTGCGCAGCAAGCTTTTACGCTTGTTTAGCCAGCTATTGTGAGAGTCGGATACTAAATATAATATCGTCTTTCGCCTTTGTTGTCTTTTATTCTTCCATTTAAACGTCATTAGTATGTTCCCAGCAACGGCCCTGGATGAGGTAATGTTGTGTGTTGTTGGATGTGGGAGTAGGAATAAGTGTGAGAAATGATGAGCGATGGCTGCGAGACTAGATTATGCGAGTGAGAGTTTTTGTTGTGTGCATTTGAAGTCATGTTAATACAATCTTCATTTTTAGACGCGCTGACGTCAAAAAAACCGCTTGACTTACTTTTTGGCAGTTGAAAGAAATCGGATGGAAGAGCGACAGAAGTCCGACGAGTGTACAATTGCTCTCGGTTTTATTGCCATAAGCCCTTAGCTTTCTCTGCGATCACTTGTCTTTTATTCAATCTTGGGTTTCGCCATATTGTGTGCCTTAACTTGGTGACAGTTCATATCGTCGCCGATCAAAATGTCGCCTGTTCATGTCATTCATGTCGCTACTGAAAATGTCGCCAAGCCATTTCGTCGCCTATGAATAAATGTCGCCGACCCAAATCGTCGCCTTTGTTTTGACATATTTCATACAAATATACTAAATTAAATCGTATAAAATAGAATAATGAAAGTATAAAAACGATGACGAATTCAATCCTTTTCCTTAACCTTTGTTATAATTCACGGTAAACTGCCTATGTGCAATGTGTAGGTGCTTTAGTGATGGACCCACGTTATCGAAGCAGTGAATGTTAACTGTAGAAAACTATTTTATCTTCATTCACAATTTTGTTAGCTCTATTTTCCACTCAACGATTTTCCACTCATTAATCAATCTACCGCACAACCGATCTTACCAAAATTTTCAAGAACACACAATTTCTATCCTAAATTTTCCAGCTAGTTCTTTTTTCAGCTTGTTGTTGGTCAGTTGGTCTGATTGCAATTAGCTAATAATTTAACAAACTACCAACCAACATGACTTATTCAATGACAATGACAATCTTACACTAACAACAAGTAACCTAGACAATACTCATACAATATTACATACATTAACATTTTTACTATGCATGTACACTGTAAATAACCACACAACTAACATTTTGCCTCTTAGGAGGCGCATTCTTAACTTTGAGAGGCTATATCCTTAAATTATTAGGTAGATTTAAGTAAACTAAATTTATATCTCTACAGTGAAGTCGAAAGTAAGAACAGCTGTATTACAACCCTCTTCCCCAGCAAACACTCGTTGTACAGCTGTTACCAACATGCAAGTTGTTACTACTTCAATACATACCGTGTAAATAACCATATTACAAACATACATTGGCTAAGAAGGTAATAAATACCGTTACAGGAGGAAGAAATGCAAACTGATAACACTGTTGGATAGAGCTTTTAAAACTGCTTAGGTACATTATCTTGTTAACAATTTTTAATCGCGAGCGCGATACGATACACATACATACACATTTGCCCACTTTGTGGAGACACAATTACATCTTTGGGAGCGCATATCTTGAAAACCAAAGGGAGTATTCAAATACAGGTAACACCATTAGATGCACCGTGTTAAAATACTTAGGTATAATATAGTTTAAATGAATTGTTACCACGAGCGCGACACGAAAATGTCATTTGTTTACACTGACCAATTATTTTCATTGATATACTATTACTATTTCCTACAACCTTGACTTCATTTGAGGACTCTCACTGACTTCATTCCCGCGCAATTCATTCCTTTTCCCACTCAAAATCGCTAATCTCACATACATCAGCCACGGACGGCATCTTTAAATACTGCTACTGCACATACGTCAGAAACCCTGAAATTCTGATTTAAAATGGCGGACATCGACCATCAAAAAACACATTTTTAGAAGCGACAGCCTGCTATTGTAATCGCCTTTTTTGATTGCAGAAGCTACACTTATTATCGGATCTAAATGAAACTTTGCACACAGATAGACCTAATGCAGATACACATTCTAGGCTTTACTTGAACCGAATCGGGCAGCGCGTTTAGCGGCGGCAATA